>JAJIBD010008797.1:0-70932 GCA_021461705.1 Cryptotis parvus
TATTTAATTCACACAAATGAAAGAGATCATCCTGGATAATACTGATAGTAATAATTATTGAGAGAGGGGTGGGTGTTGTAAATAAGTAGGAAAGGCTTGTTGTGTTAGGTAATTTTGAAAAAAAAATAACCTTGGATATTCTCAGCATGGATTAGAACGTGGTAAAGGAGTATTGAAAGGAAGAAGTGACCGGTGTCTGCATGTGGAATCGATGAGATGTAAAGTGATTGCCTGAGCGGGAAATGTTTGAGTGTTCGTCTTTGTCAGCATGCACACAGTCACTTGTGGTTCAGCTAAGTGGTTTTTGTGCATTTTTTTTCTTTGTTTATTGTTGAACATGTATTTCTTTCACTCCATAGTGCTGATGTATTTATAACATTCAGGAAAGACAAAATACTGTTATGGAAATTAAACTTGCTGAACAATATTTGTGTTTTGTTGATGTTGTCTTGGGGCCACATCATGTGTTGCTCAGGGTTTACTCCTGGCAGGGCTCAGGAGACCACATGTGGTGCCAGGTATCCAACCTAGGTTGGATGCATGCAAGGCTAGAGTCCTGCCCATGGTACTATCTTTCCGGCCCTAACAATATTTTTATCTTATAAGAGTTTGAAAGAGGAAGCACTTAAATAAATGAGAAGCATCATATAAAGCTCTTAACCCAGTGTCTGTTCTGCCTCTACTGTTTTAATGAATTTCAACAAATAGGCTTTTCCTATCAAGCCTACACCTAAAAAGGAGATGTTGTAATACACAGTGGTAATTTTCTAACTCAAGCAACCTAGCCAAGTGTGGAGGTCATGGCATTTTGAAAAAGCAAACAATTAGGCAAATAGACAAAACTAAGTACTTATTACAGGAGACCCAAATGAGAATTTCCAGATTTAGAATATAAATACAATTTCGTGACAGTTTCTATTTAAGTTTGGGGAATTGAGCCAATTTCCACTGTATCAAAGGGTTAACTTTAGTTACCAATAACTCTGTGACAATGCCAAAACATGAACTTGAGAATGACTAATCCATTTTTCAGAAATATGGTAGCAAATTCAGTCCATTTATTGTTCTTATTCCCAGATGTAGCCCAAGAGAGTAGACGCAGTGGGACTCTGTTCTAAATTCATAATTTGAGTGATCTGAGGAAAAAATCTGGAACAAACTTGAGAGGGAGGTGGGATACTTTCACACCCTACCCCCCGTTGGACCCCCCCCACCCTGTTTCTGAGCATGCGGATGTCCTCTCTGCTCTGCAATCATAATGATAATGTGGGCTTAATTGCAACTCTTTGCTATCTCCCATGTGAAAGAAATCTTACAAAACCGTTTGCTACTATTATTGTTCTTGCAGTATATGATATCTGTGCGTCAGCAGTTTTATTCCTAAAAAATAACTCTTTGTAGTGGGGTGAGGGGAGGGAAACAGGGGACATTGGTGCTAGGAATTCTGCACTGGTGGAGGAACAGGTGTTGGAACACTGAATGATTGAAACCCGATCATGAATAGCTCTGTAATGGTCTATCGCATGGTGATTCAATAAAAATAAATAATAATAATTCTTTGGTGTTCCATATCAAAAGAAGAAACTGCTAGGAATCCCGGTAGATAGTACACAGGTTAAGATGTTTGTCTTGCATTCTGCAGACCCGGGTTCGACCCCTGGCACCCCATATGGTCACCTGAGACCTTCTAGGAGTGATCCCTGGTTACAGAGACAGGAGTAAACCCTAAAAAAGTACTTGATGTGTATTAATATTTTTTAAAAAAAGGAAATACCAGGATAAGCCAATAATTCATAGGCAATGAGCTGAGCACATGGAAAAGTTGATTTAGTGTTACCAGGAAAAATAAATATCTAAAAGAAAATGTGTTGTTCCTGTAGGAACAATGACCAGACAGAGAATCCCACAAAAGGGAGATGCAGAAATGATGTATTCCAGGGGAGTTCCTTTTGTGTGAATTTGGGCTGTTCTAAGACACGTCTTCTCCCAGACATGGGAGCTGCTACGTGCCTGCGGTGATGTCACCAGTGACCAGGAACCACGCAGTGTAAACAAATACCTGCAGGAAACAGAGAGGCTAGGGCAGGGGGTCTAGCCTGTGTCTTCCTTCCCTCAGAGGTAGCCTGCCTGTCAGTGCCAGAGCTTCGTTTTCTTGTTTAGATTTATTTTTCAAAGGAGGAAAGGGGCTGCATAACCTTCTTTTCAGAGCCAGCGCCTCCCCTTAACAAATGGATTTCCTCCTTGGCAGCCTTTGTCTCTTGTAAGTAAGGGCAGCCTGGCTCTCACTGCAGTTGCCCTAGAGAGACAAGCTTGTCTCTTGGCTAATCCTCGGAGGAGCAGCAGCAGGAGGAGGAGGAGGAAGAAGAGGTGGAGGAGGGGAGGAATTGGAGGAGGAGAAGGAGGAGGAGGAGCAGAAGGAGGAGGAGGAACAGCAAAATAAGCAGTGCCTTTAAGCCTTGCCCCAGCTGCTCTTGTGATTGGCGGATGCTTCAGCTGCTTCCCTGGAACAAAAGGTCAAAGTGGAGTGCAGTGTAAAACTCGGGAGGGAGCCGATCAAGTAGCATTGCTTCCAGAAGTTTAGAAGCTGAGCGAAGCCTCAGCGGGGCTAACTGCAAAGCCAGTTGCTTCTCCAGCTGGGAGGTGAAGCCTCACGCCCAAGCCCAGCGTGGCCCCTGTTAGAAGAAGGTCGCTGTGCAGACGGCACCCCTTGGCGTGGCGTGTGGGACTCCCTTGCAAATTCATGTCCAAGAATGGCTTGTGAAATTATGCCTCTACAAAGGTAGTATTTTTTCCTCCCTATTTTCTGGTACTCAGCTCTTTATTTTCTCAGTAGCTTTAAGCCATTTAACTTGCTTAGTACTTGATCTTTTTACTTCCATGCTGCAGGCGGTGGGACATGTTCTTCCCTAAGACCAGAACCGTGAAATACTCTTGCTGCTTTCCCTCAGTGCTATGCTCAATTTCAGTTAATTCCATTAATCTTCCCATGGGAAAAAACAAACTGAATGCAATAAAATATCTTTGAAATCTGTAGGAAGACAGAACTGAAGACTGAAGGAGCAGGTTAATAATAAACCGAATGTTCATTGTGTCTCCCCAAGGGGCGGGTCCGTCTGCAAGCCCTGAGGGGAGGCTGCCGGCCCTGCTCCCCTCTTAGGTCCCTTCTCGAGTTCAGACCTAACTAAGAAAGGCTTTTGCCATGCTCAGATACATGATAATAAATAGGCATAAGCATTATGGAAACTTTCCCATGTGTCATTCTAGATAGTTCTGTCACACAGCTGATACCTGAGAAATGAAACTGCTCTGTAAGATTGATTAGGCATAAGGTCTGACTTGGTTAGGGTGTTTTGTGGGGTTTTTTTTTTTTTTGGTTGTTTAGGAGTTTTGTTTGTTTGGTTGATTGGTTGGGGGCCACACCCAGCAGTACCCAGGACTTACTTGTAGCTCTGCATTCAGGAATCACTCCTGGTGGTGTTGGGGACCTTATGTGGTCCTGGGGATGGAACGCAGGTCAGCTGTGTGCAAGACAAGCCCCGGCCCACTGTCCTATTGCTTCCGCCCTATTGGCTTTATTGTTAATGACTATAATATGAATATGGAGAGTGGGGTGGAGGAATTTGAGCAAAGCAGAGAAGTTTGATATAGAATAGGGGGTGTCTTCCTAAAAATCTTGCTACTGCAGACCTCATTGGAGAATAATGTCTCCTGAAATGCTAAACCTGGAAGCCACCTTCCAGTTGATAACCAGAGTCCATTCTGCATTTTCGTAACAGGGAAACCGAGGCATGGAGGAAGTTATCCAATGTAGGGGGGTTTTTATGCTTCTTGTTTTGGGCCCACACCCAGCAGTGTTTAGGGGTTACTCCCAGCTCAGTGCCCAGGGTCTTCCCACCAGTACTTAGTTTAAAACGTCACTTGCCAGGCTGGAGACAGAGCACACTGGGGAAGGCACTTGCCTTGCATGTGCACGACCCGGGTCCCACTCCCAGCACTGCATAGGGTACCCGAACATTGCCAGCAGCACTGATCCCTGAACACGGGACCAAGAGTGAGCCCCAGCCACGATGTGTGTGGCCCCAAACACAAGCAAAAAATTTTCTCTAGCCGATCCTGTTCTCTCATTTCAACTTCAGCTGCTGCACATGGGGGCAGGCTCCTGAACTGTTAAACCTGGAAGCCACCTTCCAGTTGATAACCAGAGTCCGTTCTGCATTTTCGTAACAGGGAAACCGAGGCATGGAGGAAGTTATCCAATGTAGGGGAGACCGCGCGGATACTTCCTCTAGGGCAATTACACATTCTCTTGTCACTTGCTGCTGAATAAAATCAAAGGATATAATTTATCTGACTAATCTAAGTGAATCGCATCTCTAAAAAACCATACCACCAATATTTTTGAGAATGCTCATGTTTTGACAGTGGACATAAGTGGACACATGTTTATTTTAGTGCAAAACGGGCCTTCCAGGTATACTGTGAGATAACCTGCTTTTCCGTCCCTGTGATAATAACTGTGCTTTAATGAGACCCCGTGGCTGTATCCCAAAAATTCCCTTGCTAAAAATGAATATGCCTAGCAGCAGAAAGTGGTGTGCAGAGAGAGCTGAGAGGCCAATTAACTCAACAAGAAGGTCCGAATGCTTCTGACTTGGGGGACAAACAGAATGTAGTGGATACATTTTGAAGTCCTGATTGTTAAGACTTCAAATCTAACTCAAATCTAACTTGTCAAGTTAGAGGTATGCATTATTTTTCCTAACATGTTATCAGCTCTTGCCTGTCTTAAGTTTTACTATAGATTAAGAATCAGCTATTATCAAGCTTGATGAGATAACTAAAAAGAAAAAAATAGATTTTCATACTTGTTAAGACATTGTTTAGGTAATTCACTCAATGAGAACTGAAATAAAATCAGTATTGTTTCCTCTAAAAATTATTTTGCGGTGCTTGCCTTGCATACGGCAGAGCCTGGCAAGCATGGCAGAGCCTGGCAAGCTACCTGTGTCGTATTTGACATGCCAAATACCAGTAAAAAATATGGACCTCATTCCCATGACTTGATGGAATGGTTTGAGGCTCTTTACATTCCTGGAGCAGGCAGATGCCCTTGAGGCTACCTCGCATGTTACAGGACGTATTGAGATGTTACTGGTGCCCGCTCGAGCTAATCGATGATTTACAGGAATACAGTGATACAGTTCCTTGCATATGTTCATCCTAGATTCCACCCCTAGAACTCCAGATGGTTTCCCAAACCGAGCCAGGATAGATCCCAGATTTCATCCCTAGCAGCCCGTATGCTTCCCGAACACAGCCAGCCAATACTTCTTATCGTAGAGGTACATCAGAATTACTTGGGGATCTTTTTTTAAAGCTAATTTTTCCTGATACTCTCCTTGTCTAGACTCACTGAGTCTAATGTGGCAGGAAACCTGTATTTTAACAGGTCTCTTACAAGCAAGTTTGATTTCTTTCTCTCTCTCTCTCTTTTTTTTTTTTTTTGCTTCGTGGGTCACACCGGGGTTACTCCTGGCTCTGCACTCAGGAATTACTCCTGGCGGTGCTTGAGGGACCATATGGGATGCCGGGGATTGAACCGGGCCAGGGGCGTGCAAGGCAAACGCCCTACCCGCTGGGCTATCGCTCCGGCCCCGCAAGTTTTATTTCTTTAATGGTCCACACACTCAGAGAAACACTGATCTAACCCTAGTGAATGTTGTCGGTGTGTAAAAGTCCTGGACAGCAGATGTATATGAGACTCTCACACTATACAGCTCAACATCCACAAATAGCACATTTAGTGCCATGACCTTATTTGGTACTAGTTTACTGGTGTCAGTGTTAGCTCTTACAACAAAAATATATTTAGCGAGTTGTTTAATATTTTCTCAGTGGCCAGCAGTACTGATACGAAAGTAATTAATACACATGTTCTTACCCAAGAGGTCACATGTTTGTGAGTGCACAGACAATTACAATGCATGTGTAATCCTACAGTAATCGACTGTGTGATTCGCATAATAATAGTTGTTCCTACAAGCTTAATGTCAGTCGACCTTTTATGTAACCTCAAAAAGCTTCTGATCTCATGAGAGTCCTTGTTTGTACCCTACTTAACTTACAATGTCCATAAATGACTGTTTAGTCTTTTTTAGCATATTGTCAAAGTATGTAGGAGACAAATTTGTTACAAGTAAGCTACAAGTGAGATAAGAATAACAGATGAGATTATACACCAAGATTGAAATTTTTTTAAAAATTGGTTCCCTTTAATGTGTTTTGTAATCTGTTCATCGCTGAATGTAGTAGTCAGGCTTTCCATGCCTGGAGTTGGCTGTTTAGATACTATAATCCTTAGGAAATTTTCAGAATCTGAGCATTGCAAGCTCAATTTTCATAGTTCAAATGAATTGAAGCTAGAAACTTATTACATACCTCTTGAGATAGTTAAATTGTCCCAGTTATTTATATCACATACTAAAATATTGACTTGTAATGTTTATATTTAGTATAAATACTAAAACGTTTCTTATACTTAGTGATAAAACTCAATCCATTTCAATATCCATATGTGATTTCAATATTCATATGTGTTTCTTGCCTTCTGCAAATATCTCATATAGAATAGTATGTGTGTGTGAGAGAGAGAGAGAGAGAGAGAGAGAGAGAGAGAGATGAAAAGAAAAAGCCCCTGCTATAGAGGCAGGCTGGGAGAGGGGGAGGGAATTTGGGGACATTGGTGGTAGGAATAGGGCTCTGGTGGAGGGATGGGTGTTGGAACACTGTATGCCTGAAACCCAATCATGAACATCTTTGTAATGGTATATCTCATGGTGGTATAATAAAAGTTAATAAAAACAGGGGGCCGGAGAGATAGCCCAGCGGGTAGGCGTTTGCCTTGCACGCAGCCGGCCATGTCGGCCCGGGTTCGATTCCCGGCATCCCATATGGTCCCCCCCGAGCACCGCCAGGAGTTATTCCTGAGTGCAGAGCCAGGAGAAACCCCTGAGCATTGCGGGTCGTGACCCAAAAAGCAAAAAAAAAAAAAAAAGTTAATAAAAACAGTGGCTGCGCTCATTTGAATTAAGAATAAAGAGTTTTCTTTCTGCAGATGATCAAGCATCCCTGTTGTCACTAATGACACAGCGTATTTTAGAAGACTCCAGGATATGTCTTTGGCTATCTGCATCTTCATATTCCATTGTTTTCTTTTTTCCTCAGAATTTGTGATTCTGGAGGTAGAATTTCTCATTTTATATGTAAAAAAAAGTCTAATAGGCTAAGAAAGTCTTATTTCTGAGTCTTACATCTGTGACAAAACTCTCAACTTTCACAATTGCATTCTTATTTGCTGGATAAACTTTATTGTAGCCATTACCATCACTTGTGTCCATCAGGAATAATGATGTAATTCAAGCCACTAATGATCCATTTCAGTCCCTTTGGTTGGTCTTAATCCATTGGCATCTTTTCCAGTCCCCTTGTTCCTATCCTGTTCTTTCCTCAATTAGTTTCCAAAGTGGAAAGCTGAGATTAATAATATCTTTATGCTTCTCTTTTTCCTTCATTTAGCCAGTGCGATACTCAGCATATTGTATTGAGTCTTACAGGCAAAATAGGTCTTAAGTGGGTTTTGGGATACTGATTTTAAAATAAGTTGCTGTGGCTTTGAAAAGACTTACTGTATTGACATATCGTGATGATCTGGCATTGGAAAACTGCACTGACATTTACACCTAATGACAAATTCATCTGCACTTTCCAAGTATTGGTTTGAGAATAGCCTTTTGGAAAGGGGCCCCCTTGGGAATGATGCAGTGAAGTAACTGCTCCTGCTCCAGCATGATGGCCCTCCCAGCCCACCTTGGTGGTGTTAGGGAGCCCCTGCTGTTGATCCCGTACTGCCTTGTTCCTCCTGACTTTTGGCCCTTTGATCGCTCTTCCCCTCCCTTATCATTGATACAGTCTCAGAGGCAGTTTAAAATGTCACCTTTCTTCACCTCTGTGCTGAGCTGTGTGGAGTATGAGATTGTCCCATGTGGGACTCACCTCAGTGGCCATCATCACCACCGCCCATTTGTGTAATCAGCACTTGGAAGAGAGGACAAAGAAATCCATTTCTTTGGTATTGCCCTCTCGTGATGTACATAATGCCTGTGAAACCATAAATACACTAATTCCTTTAAAAAATAGTAGAGGGGTCCAGAGTGATAGTACAGGAGTGGGCAGGGCATTTGTTTTGCAGTGGCCAATCTGGGTTTGATCTCCAGCATCCCATACGGTTCCCCTGGCACTGCCGGAGTAATTCCTGACTGCAAAGTCGGGATTAACCTCTGAGCATTGCTGAGTGTGACCCAAAAAGCCACACAAAAAAAGTCCTTAGACTTGGATCTTTTCTTGAATTTTGTTTTATTAAAGCACTGTGATTTACAAAGGTATTCATAGTTGAGTTTCAGACCTACAATAGTCCTGCACCAATCTTCTTTTTTTTTCCTCTTTTTGGGTCACACCCGGCAATGCTCAGGGGTTTCTCCTGGCTCTGCACACAGGAATCACTCCTGGCCGTGCTCGGGGACCATATGGGATGCCGGGATGCCGGCCGCGAGTCCAGCATCAATCTTAACACCAATGATAACTTCCCTCCACCAGTGTTCCCAAGTTCCCATCTCTATCCCCTCTGCCCCAGTCTACCGGACAGGCACTTTTTTAAGTTTAGTTGTTCAAGTATGGGTCTCATGATTTCAATGTTATTGACTCTGGCTTGGATATTTAGGTCTCTCATTCTTTAATGCCACTGATGTACTTGAATCCCATTGACATTTTAAATTTTCCTGAGATTGCCCTGTCTAAATGAATGAAAAGGTAGAGTTACTGGGCACACAGGATAAAATGACAGGGGAAACAGGCTAATAGACTTGCTCTCAAAAAGGGTAGCAAACACTGAGAGCTGTATGATTCTGGGCCAGCCAATTTTCTGTTCCATCAATCAAATCATTCTGACTTCTGGGGAAATTTTGAAGTTACAGAATACAACAGCTCCTTGTAAGTAGTGAAACTCCTTGATGGTAAAAGTACTCTGCTTTTAGTTATTTTTTTACTCGTATTATCTTTCCAGTTCTATATATGCAAGGGTGCTTGCTATCATATAGGTGACTTTCCACTTCATTGACTAAAGTGAAATGATCTAAAGGAATAGCATGGAGTCAGTTTCCTTGAAACTAAATCTACCCTTTTTCCCCCTATGATACTTAGCTGTGTACATGATGATCAGGAATGTGTCACAAATAAATAATCTGTACTACATGAAACTCCTTCCACACTACCTACTCTTCCCTCGAGAACCACAAACCACCTCCTTTGGTAATAACTCTATTGAGATATAATTCACTTTCTGTGCAAGTTGCCTACTTAAAGTGTGCGATTCAGCATATGCATAGAACTGTGCCGCCACCTCTGCAATCAGTTGTAAAATATCTGTCCCTGAGAAACAAAACTTGCTCTCCTGAGCTGGCACTGTGTACAGAATGTTTCCTTCCTTCCATCCTTCTCTTTTTGTGCTGAAATTCCTCCATTGTGATGGCCTTGGGTAATAGGAGCTTTGTAGGTAACTGGGTTTGGTTTTATATGGTGGGATTGGAGTACTTTTTAGAAGTGCAAGATTAGGTTGGTGCCCTTACCAAGAGAAGGGATATTAGCTTCCCTTGTGCCTGTTTCCACTCTCTGGGCACCCTGACTCTTTGTGGGACTGCAGAAAGAAATCTGGGGCCAAAGAGAAAGTATAGTGGGGAAGAAACTTACCCTGCCACCTACAGAATCGGGTACCCTATGTACATTTTTAGGGGATTAATTTGAGAACCGGGATAAGGGGAAGAAAATAAGTACTTCATGAATCATTGCAATAAAATACATATGAGGAAGATTTTATCATGGCATCTATTCAAAAATAGTATCTCTGCATTTACTAAGAAAATGTCAGCTGTTTACATATTATCCACTTTGTGATAATTACTTAATCACTTCTTGATCACTTCACTTGAATCCCGTTATTCATCGATTTGCTCGAGCGGGCGCCAGTAACATTTCCATTGGACCTTATCACATGCCAATGTAGCCCAATGACATCTGGTTGATTCAGGAATATGAAGAGCCTCAAACCGTTCCTTCAGGGTCTTGATAAGGAAGTCTGACCATCTTGTAGGTGGGCAGCCACGTGATCTTTCGACATCCCGTGGGATCCAGTCGGTAAGGGCTCTAGTCCAGCGGTTGTCTCCAAATCGCATTACATGTCCAGCCCATCTGATTTTCGATGCCTTGGCAAACAAGACAGCGTCCCAGATTCTGGAACAGCGACGGAGGTCAAAACTGTGGATTCCTTCTCTCACTTGAGTGAGACGTGATATTCCAAGCATAGCTCTTTCGATTCCTCTCTGGGAGACCCGAATAGCATTCTCATCCTGCTTTCGTAGGGCCCAGGTCTCTGAGGCGTATGTTAATGCAGGGAGAATGGTGGAGTCAAAGAGATGTGCCCGGAGCCGGAGGTTCTTTTGTCCTTTTAGCTATTTCTTCGATGCCTTTGAAGGCATTCCATGCCGCTCTCTTCCTCCTACGCAGCTCAGGATTTAAGTCGTTCATCATGTTGACTTCTCGACCTAGGTACACATAACTGCTGCATTCAGAGATGTTTGTTCCATTGAGAGTGAATGGGGCCTCTGGAACTAGTTCATTTTTCATGAACACAGTTTTCTTGAGATTCAGCTGTAGACCTATCTTTCCACATTCTCAGTCAAAGTCAGCCAGCATTTGTGCCACTTGGCTGATGTTTGGTATTATTAGAACAATGTCATCAGCGAAGCGGAGGTGGTGCAGTTGCCAACCATCTATCTTCACTCCCATTCCTTCCCATTCTAATTGTCGCATGATGTTCTCGAGGGTGGCGCTGAAGAGTTTTGGTGAGATGGTATCACCCTGTCGAACCCCTCTTTTGACATCAATGATCATTTCTTTGTAGAATGGTGAGATCCTGGTGGTGAATCCGTAATACAGCTCATGAAGGATCTTGATGTATTGGGTTTGAACACCCTGTTTGGCTAGGGCTTCGATGACTGCTTCAGTCTCCACAGAATCAAAGGCTTTCTGTAAATCAATGAACGTGAGACAGAGCAGCAACCTGAACTCCCTACAAACCTCAATGAGCTTGGTTACTGTGTGGATATGGTAGATTGTGCTGAATCCTTCCGGGAAGCCAGCTTGCTGACATGGTTGTCCTTCATCTAGTGTTCTGCCAATCCTGTTCAGGATGACTCGTGTAAACAGCTTGTAGATGACAGACCACAGGCAGATGGGGCGATAGTTGCCGGTGTCGTGAATGTCTCCCTTCTTGAACAGTAGAACTGTCCTACTGGTTTTCCATTGGGAGGGCACCTTGCATTCGGACATAGCGTGTGAAGAGCCGAGCTAGTGTATTGATGAGTACCAACGGCAGATTCTTCAGGTGTTCGGGTCTGACTTTGACTGGACCTGGTGCTGTTCCCTTCTTTACCGATGAGATGGCATGTCGAATTTCAGAAGGGAGAACATTGGGAATGACATATCCATCCTGTGGAATTTGGTATCTGGGCAGGTGGATGTGGCTAACAAAGAGATTTGAGTGAAATATATAAGTCCATTGCATAGAGAATTGTTCAAAGTATCACAGCCAATTAAAATACATGTGTGTATTGGGGCAGAGGGGTAGTTAGAAAGAAAATCAAACTTATGAAAAATGGGTTTGGACAATGTACAGAGCTAGTCCCCAAAAGGAGGGGGCCTCAGTTAATCCCTTTCCTAATCTATATTCTTAAGACTTGCTGACCCCTTTTTGGCATTGCTCTCCCTCAGAGAATACATTCCCATTTGTTTTCTAATTATACTATTCCTTTTGAAATTCTATACTTTGATATACATGCACTATCTGTTTTCCTATTGAAAATTTCCTATTGAATTTTATTCTCTATGGTGTTTCTGTGTTACTCGAGGTATGCAGAAATTCATTCCACATGGCGCACAGAAGAAACATTTGGCAGAAATAATATTGGTAATTGTACAACACATTTACGTGTGGTCTTTTCCCACCATGCACAGAATTATTTTCAAGCCAGTCAGTAGATTTGTTGACTTCCTAAAATAAAAATATTTTTCATTTGTTACAAAGTCCTGAAATCTCATCCCCGGAAGGAATGGTAATGGAGAGGCAAAGAATGAGTTTTTAAACTAAAGTTTTTTGTTTTTCGTTTTTGTCATTGCTGTATCCTCTGACTAACCAATCTGCTTATTTGGAATTTCTCCTAAATAATGAGGAAAAAAGCAAACTTTATTGGTAGCATGTCAGAATTTAGTTTTATTAGTCTCCACCATTCCTAATTCCAAATCTGCCCCTGTGCTTTAGGAGTCCACTGAAATAAAATTTTCTTCTCCTTAGGCCACCAAATCTTCAACTAAAATTTCATAAATAGAAGCTACTTTGCTTTTCTTTTTTTTCATTTGTAGATAAACAAAAGGTTCTAGAACTTTCAGATACAACAGGGGCATGATTTATATATAGTTGATTTTTTTTAAATATGAAAGAGCAGCAGGACTGTTTTTAAAGTGATATTTATAAAAAATAAAAATTTGTGTTTATCATCCAGAGTGAAGCCTGGACTTGTTTCTCTGTTAGGTCTGGGGGTAAACTCAAGACGTCTGCCTTTTTCAATGGTCAGATCCCTAACCAAGAGTAATTCACTGCTTCCTGTGTTTTGTGACACACTATAAACCAGCACGTGTCTGGGCCAAAGTGACAGCAGAGCGGGGAGGGCTCATGCTTTGCATACGGCCAACCAGGTTCAATCCCCAGCGTCCCATGTGGTCCTCCAAGGCTAACAGCAGTGATCCCTGAGCACAGAGACAGGAATAAGCCATGAGCACAGCCAGGTGTGGTCCAGAAACAGACAAATACATAGAATAAATCAGCGAGCATCTTTGATTCAAAGTGACTCTGAGCTTGTTGAGTTCTTTCTGTTTTCTGACAAAGGATAAGTATTGAAGGGCAGCTTGGCTCTCTAGACAAGGGCCGTACTCACTCACAAGCCAGTGGCTTAGCAGGAGAGTCTTTATTTTTAAGCTGCATTTTTATTTATTTGAGTATCAGGGCTTCACCATTCCAAATTTTGATCTTCCATGATTTTTATTTTTGCTTTTTTGGGTCACATCCGGCAATGGTCAGGGTTACTCCTGGCTCTTCACTCAGGAATTACTCCTGGCACAGCTCTGGGGACCATTTGGGATGCTGGGGATCAAATCCAGGTGCGCGGCATGCAAGGCAACGCCCTACACTCCAGCCCCTTTCATGATTTTTTTCAAAAAAAAAAATTTTGGCAGTTTAGACTTGAAGGGTCTTCAGGATTTTATCTTTCAGAATTATGGTATTTAGGTTTGTGTCTTTGGGATTGTGATTCACACCATCATAGATCTTTGCAGATCACTCAGAAGCCACATGTGGACACTGAGTGTAGCATTTGAAGGAACGTTCAGGGGAAATAACAGAATGGTGTGGCAAAAGCAGAAGTCAGTTGTAGAGTTGCTTTAAGGTGAGTAAAGATGAATATGTGGGGGAGGGACAGATGCAGAAGACGCTCAATAAAAAAAATTATGATTTGGGAAAAGGAATACCTGGACAAACATAGTGAAATGATATCAGAAGAGTTGAATTTAGGAACATTGAAACCATGGCCTGGGATGATGGAGCTTAGCACCAGGTAGAGTGTATCCTCTGCGGTGCAAGGCCTTGGGTGTGGTCCCTTGCACGCCCCAAATAGACAAATAGCACTGCTTTCCACAGCATGGGAACTGCATGACACTAAGCCACTGGAACGAGGGTTCAGAAGGGTTTAGAAAAAACCTACTGTGATAGATCAGTATTTTGCTGTCAGCAAAATGATAAGGAAAAAGTGTAAGCTGTGCTGTCTGAGTGAAAATAGCCCCTGAAAATAAAACCAGGAACCGAACACCTAGGGTAGGCATCGCATGCTGTGTTGTGCTGCTCTAAGTGGCTTTTAACAACAAAGAGACTTAGTAGAGCACGACCACCTTTTCACCTCTCCTCCAGGGTCACTGCTGACACTTCCCTGCTCTGCCACCTCCCCCAGCCGCACTGACCCCCCCACCTGCACTCTGTCTCCTCTCTGAAGTCCCCAGTCTCCAGTCCAGTCCTTTCTCTCCTGACACTATTGGCCTGACCCTAACGCAGGGCCTCACCTTCCCAGACGCAGTAGCACTTCTTGAATTAGGTCTTTGGAACTCTATGGCTTGAAAGATCTAGGACTGAGTCTCGGCTTTGCTTAGCGAGATGCCCTGCACTAAGCCTTTGCAAGAATTCTTTTCCTTCTCAAGAATCTATCAGTCACACACGCCCCCCCAAAGGTAGGGATTCTTTGAGGATGGCGTGAGACCATGACTATGATGCTTTTAGCCCAGGCCTGGCTTATTGTGCAGAACCATAAATAGATGGTGGCTGGATCCTATTTTCAAAATAATTAGCGACTCCAAGTTTCTGTATCTCCTCTAGCCAGTAAATGCTGTGAGGGGGAATCGTTTGATTTTTTGGGGGAAGGTGTTTACCTTGGGGGCCGCATCCAGCTGTGTTCAGCACATAACTCCTGACTCTGGTCAGATCACTCCTGGCAGGGATCAGGGGACGATTCGTAGCTCTGGTTTGAAACATCTTGTTTGTGTATCATCCTTACCTAGTATGGACTCTGATCAGTGCAGACACTCTAAATATACTGAAAAGGCACTGCCACTTGATTATGGAAACTTCCAAACTCCTGAATTAAGTCCACCTGCAATGTTCAGATATTCCCCCTTTATTCTTCACCTTAAAAACCAGTATGTTTACTGGAGAAGCATTTTACTAGAGAGGCAATACAGAGGGTTTTGCATTTGCCTTGTATGTGGCCGACCCTGGTTCTGTCCTCAGCACCGAATACAGTCCCCTGTGCTCCTTGGCAGAGGGGCAGGATGGCAAGACAGATTGCACTGCTTCTTGTGCATTTTTATTTCTAAGGGAAATCTACAGATATATGGACATAGATATAGCTTTATCTTTAGGGAAAAAAGATACATTCTAGAAAATGTATCTACATTAAGAATGCTGTCTCAAGGATCTTACAGAAAGAAGTTAGTAAAAATAACTTATTGCTTCCTTTCCTTCGTTAAGTATCCCCACAGACCTTTGATTATTTTTCAGTAACTAGATTTGAAAAATTTTGCCTCCATCACTACATTCTTAAAATATTTTCATAACAACCCTTCTGCCAGAGAAAATTACTGCATTTATATTCTGACTTACCGTCTCCCTAAGGTATCTTCATCACTTGATCACTTTGATCACTTGAATCCCGTTATTCACCGATTTGCTCGAGCGGGCGCCAGTAACATTTCCATTGGACCCTATCACATGCCAATGTAGCCCAATGGCATCTGGTTGATTCAGGAATACGAAGAGCCTCAAACCGTCCTTCAGGGTCTTAACAAGGAAGTCTGACCATCTTGTAGGTGGGCGCCACGTGATCTTTTGACATCCTGTGGGATCCAGTCGGAATGGCTCTAGTCCAGCGGTTGTCTCCAAATCGCATACGCCCAGCCCATCTTCATACATGTATATATAATAATGACGAGTTCTAGACAGGTATCTCAAAAATAAAAGCCTCCTGCTGCCTTGAAAATACCTTTAATTTGTAACTAAACTCAAAATTTGTGGGAGTCCCGGACAACCTTTGGTCTTGCACAGAGGTGAATTACTTTTCTTTTCCTACTCTCAATCCAGAGCAAACAGAGCTGCTAGTGGTGAGACCATATTTAAACATTCCCTGCCTGAACGTTTTTCTCCAGGGTCTCTGTACCCGCAGAAAGTGGGTGTTTACATTTTCAGGTACTAATGGCAGAGCTCCCAGCTTACCGTGCAGTGAGAAAGAAGAATTTATTTTCCTTAAGTCAGGATGGGGAGAAAACTCACGACTCGCTGGCAGTTCCGCTGACTGGAAAGGAAAAGTCAACAGGCAGAAAAAGAGGACCGCTGTTCACCTGAGACATTAATTTCACAAACTAGAAGCAATGTATGTTTTCAGAATGTCTCCTTAGACAGTAAATGTCAGCATTCAGCTGAGGCTGCTTGGTGCAGATTGTGCCCCATCCACTTCCTACCACCTGTAGTGTATTGGGTCTTGCCTAGGTGCTGAGATACAAAAGATAAAGCGAGGTGCAAGAGTTGGAGTCAAGCAAAGCGCCTGAACTTACCGATCTTAGTCATATCCTGAGACTGTCCAGGCAGAAAGCAGAACCCCCTTCCCAGGATGCTGGAGGAGGCTTTTCACATTTCCTGGGCAGAGGTGGAGGGGAAATGTTGAAGACCAGGAACTGAGCATGCACTAGAGGAAAGGGCCAGAACTATAGCCAAGGGGCCACATTTAGATTTATGGAGGTTCTTTGCGTTCCAGACTTAGTTATTCAGATTGGACCCTAAGGGTGATGAGGAAGCTTCCTTGGCATCTAGGGGAGGAGAAGGAATCAGTGGAGGAGTCAGTGGCGTGAGTGGAAGTGGCAGGGTATTGTCCTGTGAGGACAGGAGCAGAAATGGAAAGCAGGTGTCTCAGCCGAGATACTGTTGTGAAATACCAAGAGCTTGTACAGACGGTCATGGGCCAAATGGATGAGCTTTGGGCGGGCGGGGCGGGGTCACTCGCAGTGACTGTCACGGACCTGCAGTGCTGAGACCAATTCATGCAGTTTGTACGCCAACCTTTGAACTTTCTCCCTGAGCCAAGGAAAACCTCGTTTGTTTTTTAAGGAAGGTATTTGGCTTGCTAAAGCAACTCAGCGAGTGAAACAGGAATGAGAATACAGTTCTGTCACTCTGTGAATGTGCCCCGACTAGATCCCCCTGAAGTGCACCACGAGTGTTAGCGTCAGGGTTCACAACTCCCACCTCGCTTCTGCTCCTTCACATGGGCGCGTTATCATACCTCCAATTTTAGAGATAAAAACTGGATTAGAGCTAGAAGAACTTCCCCAGGTGGGATTTACCCTGAGGGAGGTACGAAGTAGGCAGGGACATTGCCCAGCGCCCTCCAACCACACAACAGTCAGAGGGTCCTAACACAGAATGCACATGGTGATGGACAGGGGGTAGGCTTAGGCAGTAGGACACTGCATTGGCCCCCTGGCCCTGTTGGGGCAACTGTAAGGCCCCCAGGGACCACTGGGAATAGTGATGGGGGCCCAGTACCTTGAAGTTTTGGCCCACAGCAACTTTTTTAAATAAAGAATGCCCCAGGAGGAATCTAAAAGGAATAGGTGCCCCCAGAAAGGGGGGGATTGCAGGGTGGCTTCTGGGACTACTTCCAGCTAGATGCTCAGGGGACCCTGTGATGCAGGGACTCAAACTCAGGTCTCCTGCATGCAAAGTATATACCCCCACCCCCTTGAGCTATCCAGAACCCCAAGCCTCATTTTTGGCACTATCCTTTGATAACCAAAAGGAAGGGCAGGTGTGTGTGTGTGTGTGTGTTTTGGGGGGCACACCCAGCTGTAGTCAGGGTTTACCCCTGGTTATGCATTCAGATATCACTCCTGGTGGGGATTGGAAAGTCATATGTGGTGCTGGGAATTGAACCCAAGTGAGCAATGTGCAAAAGCAAGTGCCTCCCTCTGTACTAGCTCTCGGGCCCAGGAAAAACTATTTTAAAGAAATTTGGGGGGCCGGAGCGATAGCTCCAGCGGGTAGGGGCATTTGCCTTGCACGGTTGCCTTCCATGCCAGCCAGGGTTCGATCCCCGGCATCCCATATGGTCCCCCAAGCACCACCAGGAGTAATTCCTGAGTGCAGAGCCAGGAAGAAACCCCCTGAGCATCGCCGGGTGTGACCCAAAATGCAAAAAAAAAAAGAAAAAGAAAAGAAATTGGCTATTCAATAGCCAAGATATGGAAATAACTTAATGTTCATTAACAAATGACTGATTAAGATTGGGGTATGTGTCAGTAATCTGACAAGTGCAAGTGTAGCACATAGGTTAGCCCTCACCACAGTATTCGCTGGGAAAATGTGACTAATTCGTCTGCATTATCCATTTGGTTATGAGGGAAAACCTGAGACCCAGAAGATTTTCATGCTCTTGGCTTTGTCCCCCTACCACTTTCTTTTTTCAGGCTGCCTAGCATGGAGCTTACCTCGGTACTTTTCATGAATGGAACCTAGTCCTTAACATGTCCCATTTTTCTATACTTTCAGTGCTCCAGAAACACAACTAGTTCCAATCACATGAAAATGTACTTAAAGTGTGTAGCTAAATATGTAATTTCTGCTCATTTTCCAAGGAGCCATCCCATTGAGCAATTAGAAAGTTGAACTAATTGGAATATTTTTCTAGTCAGTCACACAAAAGGAAGTTGTGTGGAATGTGGTTTGATCCAATAATTGAGGGTCCATTCTGAATACCTCACTCTGGGAATTCTCCCAATAGATTTGGTTTTTCTGGAACCTAGAAAATGCATCTTCTCATGAGTTCAGTTCCTGGCCATGCAATTAAATTGCCTTCTGTGGCTTCACTTGAGAAATGAATATAGCCCATGAAGCGATTGTAAGCTGAGAAGGCATTATTTTTGTGCAATTACCAATATGAACCAGATGAAAATTAAGTTAGGTAGGCATCCACCCAAGTCCTAACTGTCTCTCCCTGACCTTCTCAGTTGTAGCCTTTACATTTTGACTGTTTTTATTTCAGTCTGTGTAATAAATACTCATCCCACAAACTGCTGTTTTGAGGGAATATTTAAGCATATCTTAACGTGGTCTGAGGGTAGTGAGCCTTCAGTTGCCTGATATATAGAATGATTTGCCCAAACCTCCCAATGCTTCTTTCAATTTTTCTGACAAAAGAGGAATCTAACAGGGTGCTTAAACTTGGCCATTTTCTGAATTAGCAAGCAGGAAATAATTAAAACATGAAATTTATACTAGTCACCAAAGAGGAAATTGAATGAATTCCAAGTTGTTACATTTCACTATTGGCTTAATAACATGATACCCATACCTGTTCATTCACAGCACACATGCGGGGGCCGGGCGATAGCCCAGTGGGTAGGGCGTTTGCCTTACGCGGCCGGCCTGTGCCCGCCCAGGTTCGAATCCCGGCATCCCATATGGTCCCCGAGTACCGCCAGGAGTAATTCCTGAGTGCAGAGCCAGGAGTAACCCCTGAGCATCGCCAGGTGTGACCCAAAAAGCAAAAAAAAAAAAAAAAACCACAGCACACACATGCTTATTTTCTTTAAGAAAAAGGGAATCTGATATTCGGTTTAATAATTTAGGTCCCATAAAATGCTTATGAAGCTTTTAGTATCATTGAACATGACTAAGAAACCAGGAACAGGCGTAAGTCACATCTATGTGACTTTATTTAGAAGATATTTGGGGAGATCTTTAACAAAGTACAAAGATCCATGAAACGGAAGTACAAGAATATTTCCAAATGCCTTTTTATTCTGATGTGTAAATTTGTGGGAAAATATTTTTTGTTATATATGGAAAACTGTCCTCGATCATTTTTCTTTAAAATCAGTGCATGAAACTGACTTTTAGAATGAATTTATTTAATCCTTTTAAAAGCAATACTCTAGTTGTTTTAGAATTTATACATATATACATCTATCACGATTACATCACTGAAACCCAAGCAAAAGTACACTTTCATAAGAAGGAAAAAAGAAATGTACTGATTAACTATCAGAATTTGAATTTTCTTTTGTAATTATATTTTCTTTCTTGGATAGTATGCATAGATTCCGTACTACTATTTAAGAAAATCTAATACTGAATCTTTCCTATTGTATTTAAATTTCAGTGCTTTGGATTAATTCTTAGAACATAAAAAGCTAGTCAAAATCTGGGGACATAGACAAATTAAAACTTCTGATTTTGTCTTTCATTGACTAATGTCATTTTGTGCAAATGCAGTCTGGAGAATATTGTCCTTTATGATTAAAAAAATTGTGCTCCAATCAAGAGACATTGTTGAAAAACTGCCTGTGAATTTTAATAAATGAATCATCTTTTAAGTGTTATCAGATACAACACATTGTAAGGTGACTTTGACCAAGAAAGGTATAGAGTTGTTATAGATGTTGTATCAAAAGTATGATATGGAGTTTATAGAAACTACAGATAGAGTTGAAAGCTACTGGAAAGTATATTGGCGAAGATAGGCATTTTCTTTATTGATCTCTTCATGCCACCATCATTTTTATAGGTTAACATTGAAGGTAAAACACACCAAAAATGAGCTAGCGTGAACCAGTAACTTACATGCCATTAACCAGGTTACCTGTGAGCCTCTGCTTTTCCCCAGTGAGGAGCTAGTACCAGTAAGGGATTTCATGAGGATTTAGGATGTATTGATCTACAGTATAATTAAGTAGAACATCTGACTGATGGTGTGGTGGGGTGGGGAAGGAAGGAAGTATAAAAG
The DNA here is from genome assembly GCA_021461705.1 of Cryptotis parvus. Lineage (NCBI taxonomy): Eukaryota > Metazoa > Chordata > Mammalia > Eulipotyphla > Soricidae > Cryptotis > Cryptotis parvus. The sequence continues at coordinate 20,541 of JAJIBD010008797.1, forward strand.
AAGAAAGGATTGGGGTCAGGGTAATAGCACAGCGAGTAGGACATTTGCCTTGCACCCAACCTACCTGGGTTCAATCCCCAGCATCCCATCTGGTCCCCAGAGCACTATCGGGAGTAATCCCTAAGTGCAGAGCCAGGAGTAATCCCTGAACATCACTGGGTGTGACCCAAAAAAAGGAAAAAAGAAAGAGGAAAGGATTGGTTCATGTTGATGCCTCTGTTTGCTATAAATTAAAAACAAAAACCCTGGAACATCATTTGTATCACTTGTCTTCCCGTTGTTCATCGATTTGCTTGAGCGGACACCAGTAACATCTCCATACGTCCTGTCACATGCTAGTGTAGCCCAAAGGCATCTCCTCACTCCAGGAACATCACTGTATCACTGTCTTCCCGTTCATCATCAATTTGCTTCGAGCGGGCACCAGTAACATCTCCATATGTCCCGTCTCGTGCTAGTAAAGCCCAAGGGCACCTGCTTGCTCCAGGAACATAAAGAACCTCAAACCATTCCATCAGGTCATGGGAATGAGGTCTATAATTGTTACTGGTATTTGGCATATCAAATACAACACGGGTAGCTTGCCAGGCTCTGCCGGTGCGGGGTAGCATACTCTTGTAGTCACCTCTAAATCCAGCATTTATTGATGAACCTCGCGGCTGCCGGGCTGTGATAGGCTGGTCTGCTGGGTGGAGTTCTGACGCAGGGAAAGTCCAGATGTGGAAAATGGAGGCCCTCATGGAGTGGAGGGTCGTCTGGCTTGTTGCAAAGACTCTGCTGCGGTGGTGGGCCAGGGCTAGGACCTGCCATCCCTCCTGGACACCTCATGAGTGGTTGGGCACAGGGAGAGCCAGTAGCAGCTATGCCCCCATGTCTGTGAGTCTCTGGATTAGCATACCTGAGCCGGATTTAAAAAGACTGCTGCAGGGTGAATCCCTGGTATATGGGGCAGAAACTGTGGGGAACTCCAGGAACATAAAGAACCTCAAACCATTCCATCAGTCATGGAGATGAGGTCTGTAATTGTTGCTGGTATTTGGCATATCAAATCCGACATGTGTAGCTTGCCAGGCTCTGCCATGTGGGTGGGATACTCTTGTAGTCGCCTTTCATCTTGTGCATTTATTGATGAACCATGAGGCTGCTTTGCGACCGTCGCGAGCCATGCTTATGATTAGCTCTTCTGCTAGGTGGAGCTCTGATGAGCAGGGGAGTCTGGATGTGGAAAATGGCAGCCCTCGTGGTGTGGGGGTTCCTCTGGCTTCTTGTGAGGCTCTGCTGGGATGTGGGGCCCGGGCTAGAACCCGCCTTCCCTCCCAGGCACCTCGTGATCAGCTGGGCACAGGGAGGCCGGTAGCAGCTCCTGCACGTGTATATGAGTCTCTGGATCAGACATACCTGAGCTGGGCTTGAAAAAGACTGTTGTAGGGTGGGTCTCTGACGAGCAGGGCTTGTGATCAGCTCTTCTGCTGGGTGGAGCTCTGGACGAGCAGAGGAGTCTGGATGTGGATAATGGCTACCCCGGTGTTGGGGCCCAAAAAAGAAAAAAAGAAAGAGGAAATGATTGGTTCATTTTGATGCCTCTGTTTGCTATAAATTAAAAATAAAAACCCAGGAACATACACAAAGATTAGGCAAAATGCAGGAAGAACTGTGGATAGAACTTGCATGAGCTTAGATAAGTCCCCAAACACTTCTAAATTCTAAGAAAAGCGAACCACATTGCTAATTGAATGTTCACGAAGTGCCCTCTCAAGCACATTAATTTTCATTCTCATTAGTTACATCACTCACTTGTCACTTGTCTTCCCATTGTTCATCAATTTGCTCTAGCGAGGCGCCAGTAATGTCTCATTCGTTGGGAAGGAGATCCATTATTGTTATGTTTTTTGGCATATCGAATACACCACAGGTAGCTTGCCAGGCTCTGCCGTGGCTCTGGGTTCATCCCAGTCTTTTTTCTATGTCAGGCCATCAACCATCCAGAACCCTTGGGGCAGAGCCCTGGGTGTAGACAAGCCTGTCTCCTGTCTGCCACCTGTCGGCGCAGGCCGGGTACTGCAGCCACACCTGCAACACCTCCAGGGGCAGGATACATATTCGATTTAAAACTCTGCTCTGGGGGCCGGAGCAATAGCCCAGCGGGTAGGGCATTTGCCTTGCAGCGTGCCAGCCCGGTTCGATCCTCCGCATCCCATATGGTCCCCCCAGCACTGCCAGGAATAATTCCTGAGTGCAGAGCCAGGAGTAACCCCTGAGCATCGCCAGGTGTGACCCAAAAAAGCATGAATAAATAAATAAATAAATAAACAAACAAATGAATAAATGAATGAATGAATAAATAAATAAAACTGTGCTCTGGGCAAATCAAATACTTAGTCCAGTGCCTGTTTTACAGCTCATGCAGACAATCTTCCTATAACCATAATACTATTATAGATGTTTTTGTGTCTGCTTTCTGCATTGTGTTGGTTATAATATTTTTTCATTCCATCATTATTGGAACCCATAACGGAATTGCCCCGACACTTACTCCTCACTTGGGAAGAATTAGTGCCATTGCAAACATCACAGTTTCCAGTTGCAAGACTTGGAACAACTCAGCGGTGTGGAAATTGAGAACCCAGATCATGAGTAAATAGAAAATAGTAAGTTGTGTTCTAGATGCTGTCTTCAAACCACAACGCTAAGACCTTTTCAGCATTTCAGGCAGGTGCCTGTGTGTGTTTGCATATGGAGAGGTTACATCAGAACTGTGTGATTGCCGTAGATTACCAACTGAAGCAAACCCTTTCTTTTCATCAGTGATGCTTAAAAGTAAAAACACTGAAATTAACTAATTGCTTCCTCAGAAATGGTACACACCCTCAAAAATATCAAATATCTGCATTTCTGTACCCACCTGCTTCATTTCTGCACACAGTATAGATATTCAGTCTTTCATAAGGAAAGGTGCTGCTTAAAATGATAATTTTTCTAAGAATGCTTAGCAGGGGCTCAGTAGCCAGATTATATCCCTGCAGTTCAGACTGTGGCATCTTGCTCCCCCAACACGGCCAATGAAACAGCCAGATGGGCTAGCAGGGTCTTATCAGGAGTGACCCCAGAGTCTCACGAACACTCCTTGGGAGCAACCTCCAGCCACTATGTATAATCACAGAGTTCAAAGACCAGTCCAAAAGACACTCAGAGAAAGAAATCCATTTCGTGTTTTCAGGTAATTCATGAGACGAGAGAAAAAGCAAGCTAAAGCAAAGAATAATTTATGGTACTGTGTATTTTAAAAATCTATGAAGTTGGGGGCCGGAGGCGATAGCCCAGTGGGTAGGGCGTTTGCCTTGCACGGGGCCAACTCATGCCAGCCTGGGTTCTATCCCTGGCATCTCATATGGTCCCCGAGCACCGCCAGGAGTGATTCCTGGGTGCAGGGCCAGGAGAAACCGCTGAGCATCGCCGGGTGTGACCCAAAAAAGCTAAAAAAAAAATCCATGAAGTTGTATATTGCTTCTGTGTTGTTGGAGAAACTTAGACTATTTCTGCTGTTTTGTGTCTGTCTTTCACGTTACCCATGTCAGTGAATACCACAGCGGTATTACCCTGTGCCAGTGTAGAGCTACACATGCTATTCTCATTGCTGGCACCACCTCCGTACATGGCTCCCTCTTAAGGGGAATATTTTCTTGCCTGTTTCTTACCTTCATCATCATGTTCACAAGCTATAATTAACTTTACTTGAGTTAATTGAGCATGTAGTCATCTCAAGGATCTTTGTGTAACACGTGAAAACTTGGCTTGAGCTTGTAGAATAATTTAGTCAAAAGCTTCCTCTTTAACACAGTGGTGTGGGCCAGAGAGATAGTACAGCGGGTTGGGCGCTTGCCTTGCTTATTGCTGACAGGAGTTTGATCCCCAGCATCCTTGATGGTTCCCCCAAATGCTGCCGGGAGCAGTTCCAGAGCGCAGAGTCTGCCGTAACTCCTGAGCATTGCCAGGTGGAGGTCCCAGAACAACAGAAAAAAAAGTGGTGCCTGCTTTTACCTATGCCTTAGGCTAATCCCAGAAAGTCTCTCTTGAAAGTCTCCCTTAATGGAATAATAGCCCTTCCCTTTGTCTGTGGTAGTGTGTGTTTTAGGATATTTACCGTGATCATTTTAATGAGCTCCAACAAAATTTGTGACAGGACCAAGTTTTCATGACATTAACATGTTACAATGGTATCAAGGTTACGTGATCAATTTTGGTTTCCTTTTAGTTCAAAGGAAGATATTGAGGTATTTATGTTTCATTGCTCTTGCTCTGTAACGGGCATGGGAGGAAGTTGGTCTTATTTGCTTTGTCTGCTTTGGTCTTATTTGCTCATTTTTATTTTTTCAATAAATATTTTACACTATAGCGAGACAGAGCTTATTAGACCTCTCACCGTGCCCACATAATAATTTTCCGTCTTTGGATCATGGCCGCTTTGGGTGGGAGGGGTTGTTGCAGTACCTCTGGACATAACTTTTGAACTCAAAGTTAAATGCTGTTGTATCCATAAAGCCTAAAGTAAAATGCTATATTTTCCCTTTTTGATTTAAGAATCCCTAAAAACACTGTCTTCTTAGATGAGAAGACTAGAATAAGGCATTTGGTTTTAAATTCAAAAGTTTTCAAGTAAAAATAAATTCAAAAAGTGTGGGAAGGAAAATACTTTTATTCCTACTTTTGCCTAATGGTTAGGCTGGAATATAAATTTAAAAATCTTTGTTCTCTACATATGTGCCAGAGGGGATGGTGGGAGCCCAGGGTTCACTTGTTGAAGTAGCCACAGTGTGATAAATCATGTTCTGTCCAGTAGTGTGGGGGCAAAATTATGTACTCAGTAAGTTCGTGGAGCTGAGGATTATTTTCTGGAGCTTATAAAGACAGAAAACCAGTATTAAACTATATTTTAAAGCGCACTCATGGTCTTTCTCTTCTGTAGGTCACTTCTTTCCAGTAACAGGAGAGTTGTTAATACTGATTGTCATGGGAGCATCTGACTTAGGTATAAACTAGGAACAAGCTTTCTTTAATTATCGCATCGCCTTTATCACCACCTATTCACTTCAAAGACTTCGCATACTTGAAAATTTTATCACCATGTTAAGTTAAAATTGCTGAAGTATTTAAACCCTTCTGCCACTTTCGAAATCTACCTTTAAAGAGAAATTCAGGATCTGTGGGATGTAATTCACTGTAAAAGCTGATTCGTTGCAGCAGACCCAGTGGCAGGTTTGGATGGTCATTCCCCCACCAGCCATTCAGAAGTGTGCCCTAGGACTAAGGCTACTGCCTTTCAGTGGGGTCCTGCCATCCAGTGACTTCAGACATGTTACAGTAATCGCTTTGTGGCAGAAAACAGTTTTCTTTGAGTTTTCAGTTTGTGACAACATAGTGATCCCTTTGTTTGTTCTGGTTTCCTGCAAAGCCTGATCAGCATGTTCTGGTTCACAGGCTATCTCAACTGTGCAGTGACTATAAATATGTGAGCATGTTGCTGCTGGGTGCACGGGAACTCTGGCACTCATTATGTAAATACAGCACGATATCAAACAAGTCATTATCACATCTTCATGGAATTAAGTCATACAAAGAGTCTAGGGCCAGACCATGCCAACCAACGAGAACTGTTCTTCTAAATGACACATTTTCTTACTCTGAGTAACAGGAATCTGGTTTCTCTCTTCATCACATCCCATTGTACTGGATTTTTTTTTCAGTTCCTTCTTTTTCACAAATTCCTGGGGTTGATCTATACCCTGTAGACCTACAATGTACTTTGCCTAAAATTGATCAGAATCCTAAGGAAGTGCTTCCAGAGCTGTGTGCTGTGATATGTATCATTCACTCGCTGCCCTGCTGGTCTCTGGTCTCTGCCTCTGGGTACCCACCCCCTAATTTCTTGCAACTCCACTGGGTTTCTCTCAGATCTCCTCTTTGTGCATGTTTTCGCAGCCTTGACACAGGTGACTTGTATCATTTCCATCAAAATTTTAGAGAAAAATCATGATTTTAGTAGATTCGGAGTTGTTTCACGTGTTTTCTAATTTTCCTGAATCATTAAATGGGATTCTTTCTGAGTTGGTTGTTTGGCACACAGATTCACCTCAGGCCTCTGTTTCATTCTTAGAAGCTATGACTCATTAGTTTTATAAAACTTCCAACTCTAGAAATCTGGAGAAAAAAATTAGCTAAGGGCATATTCAGATTAAAATATGACTATAATAATATTTAGCCATGGGTATGACTCAGGGATGGAGCACTTGCCTTGCATGTGTGAGGTCCTAGGTTTGATCCCTGGCACCAAAATGTGTGTGGAGCGGGAGAGGTACCTCCAAAATTATAACAATTTGACTTTGGATGGAATACAGAAATTATATTATTCCTCTTCTATGTTGATGTTTTTTCTGTATGCATCTTTCTGTAAAAAAAAACTTTCTTATTCATTTTTTGGGAGGATTATCTTTCCAAACAACTTATGCTAGAATTTGTGTGCCTAAGGGTTTGGGGGGAGGGGTTAGGAAGTGGGGGGTCACACTTTGATAGAATCTTAATAGTTGCTTTTTTTTACTATAAGAAGCTTAGTTATGTGACTTTGAAGGAAGAACTTCTCGTGATCAGATTGGAAAGTGTGTGCTAATGGAGATTCAGCAAGTGTGAGCAGAGAAGTACAGCTTACAGCCAGACATCATGATAAGCCTGTTTCAGTCTACTCACAAGCAGAATGCTTCTTTCTCTACTTGATTTTTTTAACCAAGAGGACAATCTCTTGATGCCAGTCTTCCAACATCCCTATGGTTACCTGAGTATGCCAGGAGGGATTCAGATGTAAAGCCAGGATTAACCCGGAGTAGGACTAACTGGGTGTGTCCCCAAAACCAAAAACAAACAAAAAAAGTGAAAGGTGCTTTTTCTTTTGATTGTAGATATGGTTACCCTGGAATTAGAAGTCATACCAAATGTTCCAGAGCAATAGCACAGTGGGTAGTGCTTTGTCTTGCATCGCGGCCGACCAGGGTTCAATCCCGGCATCCCATATGGTCCTCCAAGCACTACTAGGAGTAATTCCTGAGCGAAGAGCCAGGAGTAACCCCTGAGTGTTGCCAGGTGTGACCCAAAAAGCAAAAAACAAAAATCCATGAATTTTTTTTTGGCCCCCTAAGGTGTTGCAGGTGTGACTGTGGTACCCGGCTGCATCGGCAGGTGGCAGACAGGAGACAGGCTTGTCTACACCCCAGGGCTCTGCTCCATAAGCCCTGGATGGTTGATGGTCTGACATAGAAAGTAACTTTATACAGAAAAAAATACTTGTTTTCCTTATCCTTTTTATGGTTTGCTTTTGGTTTGGGGGCCCACACCCTGCAGTGTTCAGGGCTTATCCTGACTCTGCACTTAAAATCATTCTTGGAGGGGACCAGGGACTATATGGATGCTGTGAATTGAACCTGGGTCAGTTACATGTAAGGCAAATACTGTACTGGCCGTATTACTGCTCCAGCCCCCCTTTTTTGCCTTTTTTGGGCCACACCCAGTGATGCTCAAGGATTATTCCTGCATCTGTGCTCAGGAATTTACTCCTGGCGGTGCTCAGGGACCATATGGCATGCAGGAATCGAACCCTGGTTAGCTGTGTGCACGGGAAAACACCCTCACCCACTGTACTATTGCTGCAGCCCCACTCCAGTGCCGTATTTATCCTTCTTGACTTCTCTGAATTAAAGGGGACACATCACCTCTGCCTGTGAAATGTTCTGGTTTTGGTGGGGTTTTTTGTTTGTTTGGCACTGGTGGTGATAAAATATTAATAACATAAAACTTAGCATTTTAAATGATCCTAAATTTGTGATGAAATATATAAAATATAAAATTCATCAACTTAATCATTTTTATTTTATTTTTTTGCTTTTTTTTGGGTCACACCCAGCATTGCTCAGGGGTTTCTCCTGGCTCTGCACTCAGGAATTACTCCCAGAGGTGCATGGGGGACCATATGGGATGCGGAGGATCGATCGAACCCAGGCCAGCACAGGCTGGCCGCATGCAAAGCAAGCGCCCTACCCACTGGACTATCGCGCCTCGGCCCCAACTTAATCATTTTTTAAAATACATTTCCATGAGTAAAAGCAAAAGAGTCCAATTTATTTATATCCCTTCACTTGATCACGTGACTTCTTGTAGATCAACGATTACTTGAGCGGGCACCAGTAACATCTCCATATGACCTGGCACATGTGAGATAGCCCAAGGGCATCTGCCCCTTCAAGAACATAAGCCTCAAACCATTACATCAAGTCATGGGAATGAGGTCTATAATTGTTACTGCTATTTGGCATGTCAAATACAACACGGGTAGCTTGCCAGGTTCTGCCGTGCGGGTGGGATAATTTTGTAGTCACCTCAAAACTTGAGCATTTATTGATGAACTGCGTGGCTGCTTGCGGCCACATGAGCCGGGTTGTGATCAGCTCTTCTGCTGGGTGGAGCTCTGAGGAGAGGGGAGTCGGATGTGGAAAATGGAGGCCCTCATGGTATGGGGGGTCCTCTGGCTTCTTGCGAGTCTCTGCTGGGGTGGCAGGCCAGGGCTAGAACCCGCCACCCCTCCCTGATGCCTCGTGATCATCTGGACACAGGGAGAGCAAGTAGCAGCTCTGCCCCATGTATGTGAGTCTCTGGATCGGCATACCTGGGCCAGGCTTGGAAAAACTGCTGCAGGGTGGGTCCAGTTCTGGCTTCTTGTGAGGCTCTGCAAGAATATCCTTGTCAACATTTATTTCCTATTTTGTGATAATAAACCATTTTTATAGTAAGAAGTAAGGATGTAATGCTTGAAGTTTGGACTTTTATGTAACATCATATATACAAAAATTAACTTAAAACAAGTCAAAAACCTAGAACTAATAATTTAAATGCTTTGAAGAAAAAAGTATCAGGTGAAACAACATCACATTGCATTTGGTAATGATTTCTTAAAAATAAAACCAAAGGCCAAGGAAAAAAAGAATAATGAGAATTTATGAAAAAATTTCAAATTCTGTACATTAAAAAACACTGTCAGCAGAGTTAAAACAATAACATTAAGTAGCAGAATGTGGGGAAATATTTGCAAAATTGTTTATCTGAAAAATGAATAAATGTTCAAAGTGTAAAAGAAACCCTAAATTTCAACACCAAAATAACTTATTTTTTAAAAGAGTAAGGATGGGGCTGAGAGATAGTGCTGTGGGTCGGGCACTTAACTTGGTGTGTCATTGACCTTAGCTAATTGCCAGCACCGCCAAGAGCGATCTTTGGACATCTGAGTGGTTCAACACCACCTCCACCACCTCCCCCCTCAAAAAAAAAAAAAAAAAGAAAACAAAGAAGCCAGTCACAGAAATACAAATGCAAAAATTATATGCAAATGCAGCATGTTTTTGCTTTTCTGATTCCCAGAAAGGAAAGCCGACTGGTAGCTGCCAGGGGATAAGTAGGAGGAAGGGTTGGGAGTTTGATAGGACCATCACGGTGATAGCCTTAAGCGGGTGAGTCTGCATACTGCCGCTGAGCCATATATTTGAAAATAGTTTGACAATCAGTTTCATATGTCTGTTTCCAAAAAAGCACAGTAAACACTTGAGGGGAGATGGGGGGCACAGGAGGTGGCGAGGAGGAGTGAGGGAAACATGACTGCCCTTAGCAGAAAAACACTCATATAGCAACAGTATGATTATATTATACTGAGAAATGGTAATACACTTTATTACTATTTATCATAGAATTCTTTAGGGATTCCATGTTCAGCTACTGACTAGTCATTTATTGAGGCTAATTGAAGTACTAGACCATGTTTGTCTAGGCTAAGCTGAGAAACAGAGAAGTTGTATAAATGAATGTTTTTTCACATCACATTTCCCTTAGCATGAGAAAGAGCAAAGGAAAATTTCGCTTGTAGAAAATGATACCTCTGTGGCTACTCAATCGTGTATCTCTTGCTTCTTTATTCTTTAATCTGATTGCCTCCCTATGGACTTCTGGTTCCTGTTTTTTATTTTGTTTTGGGGGCAGCACAGCAGGTGATTCCTCAGGGCTTACTTCTGGTTCTGCACTAATAGATCATTCCTGGTGGGCTCCAGGGAACATATGGAATACCTGGGATCGAACCTGGGTCGGCTGCCTGCTTCCAGCTGGCAGAAACTTCTTTTCTGAACCATTCAGGGCTGAGTTACTTAATTCTGTTTCACCTTTCTGCCTTGGTCATCTTTGTCATTTCAACTTCCTTCTTTGTTTCAACTTCCGTTCAGAGATTGTGACTTTTGATGTCTAAAATAAAGCAGAGGAGCAGGGATAGCCTTTGGTTTGCTCAGTTCTCAAATACCAGGACATAAGAAAAGACAAAGACAAAAGGAATATTGAATTCATGCACGTCTTCAAAAGCAGGCTGTGTGTTCACTCATTTCCACTCAATGTCTGCTCAACATCATGCTCAGACCGCATATTCCTTCATTTCGGATTCTGTAGCATCATTACATTGGATCAGTCAGCCAGTTGGCCCAGTCTGTTTATAGACTGAGAGTAGACTCACGCACTGAGTCTACAGGTGTTGGTCCAAGAAAGTATCTGGGGGTAGTAGCTCAAGGGCTGATGTGCAGGCAGAGAACCTAGGTCTGAGCCTGCACTGCCTGTTACCCTTCGCCCTTCACGAGCCACCCTTTTGTAGCTCTGGTGGGACCCAGCATCACTAGACCCGAGCAGCACTGCAGCGCTAGGTCCTGGCACTGAGCTGCCCGCTGGCCCCCTCTGAGCACAGCTTAGGAAGCTCATAATAAATAAGTAAATAAAAATCATGGGGCCAGAGAAATAGTACAGCAGAGGTCTCTTGCCTTGCACTTGGCTGACCCAGGTTCAGTCCTCAGCACCACATATGATCCCCCAAGCCCAGTAGAGTGATCCCGCGCCAAGTACCTCCCCAAGGTTCCAAAACTAAAATAAGCAATAAGCAGCAACCAGCTAGTAGGAATGACCTCAACGCCAGGTTGCTGCTAATGAACTCTGCCTACATCCAGCTGTTCAACACAAAGGATCTGTGAAGAAAACTGGCAAGTTAAGGAAGAGCATGGTCTTCCTGAGCATCCGTGAAGGCACAGAGTTCAGAGAAGGGTTTTCTGTTTGGCAAAGAGAAGAATCTTGCTAGTGTGCTTAAGGTTGAGGACACCATCAGCCTCTGAAGCAGAGCAGAGCAACTAGGTGGGGGCTGAACTGAGGATCCAAAGCTAGAGACAAGAGCTGGAATACGGAGACAAGGGGAAACTAAAGACGTATTCACAGAGATTTGGAGAACTAATGGGAAAGTAGCATGTGTGAAAAGCATTTTTTAAAATGCTTTTGATAAGAAGAAAACTGGAAAAGTTCTTCCAAGATGGTGAGGAAAGGGAAAAAAATGTAAGAAAAATGATGCTAGATGAGAGGTTAGAGGCCCGAAACCCTCCCGAATAATCACGATCGGAAGGACCAGCTAAAATTAAAATATGTCAATTTATTTTAAATAAATTTTAAAATAGTACTAAATAAGAAATTAAAAGAGGAATCAAAGTTAATGCACTCTTAGCTACTCAAAGGGTAAATAAAGAAATGTATAAGAAGTAGAAACTTGAATGTAATCATTGGTAGAGGGACAAAAGAAAATAGCACAATTCAGAACTTTGTGTCACTAAGAGCAGATAGCGGCAGAAGTCAGGGGTTTGGGGGAAGTTGGTTGTTCGGGCTTTCTTTACTTTTTTTTAATAAGACCAATGTATGGGTATAAAAGGCCACTATGCACAAAATCCAGTTGTGCATAGGATTTTCCTATATTCCAAATGCCCTCAGAATGTAAGAGTAAAGAGAGAAATCAAAGACCGCTTCCAAATTAGAAAATGTAAAAAGTAAAACTATCCTGTTAAGGAAAATGGAACAAGGGGCTAACAATTGTTGAGGGTACTAATGCCAACCTAGAACTGAGCATTAAATAGAGGCAAAAGATACACATGACAACCCTTTAGTGTATGTTCTGTAATCCATAGTCTGGAAGGGAACGAAAAGAGAAAGAGAGAGAAATGGAAAGAAATAAAGAACCTGCCATGGAGGAGGGCTGGGGAGGGGGAGGGAACTGGGGACGTTGGTGGTGGGAGATGGGCACTGGTGGAGGGATGGGTGCTGGAACACTGTGTGACCAAAACCCAAATATGAACTTTTTAATTGTATATCTTTGAAATTGTAAAAATAAAAAAATTAAAAAAAAAAACTATCCTGTTAAGGGCACATTCTCATGTCAGGTAGAAACAGAGATGTCAACTTAAATGAGGTATTAAACTAGCTGAACCTCAGTTTTCCTCTTCGTAAATGGGGTCAGTACACATAACCAACTTTCCATTTTATTTCATCCATTTGCTTAATAGAAGCCTTGGTCAAAAACTAAAAGAATTTTGAGTTTCTTTTATGCAAAAGCATACTAAGTATATAAAACAGAAAATTCCACTTAATAGACCTTTAAAGAAAGCTGAGCCAAGTCTTTGACATTTTGATGCTTCTCTTAGGAAGCATGTAATGGAGTATCATCAGCACATGGAATCACTTGTATCACTTGTCTTCCCCGTTCATCAATTTGCTGGGCGGGCACCAGTAACATCTCCATACATCCTGTCTCATGCTAGTGTAGCCCAAGGATAACTGCTTGCTCCAGGAACACAAAGAGCCTCAAACCATTCCTTCAGGTCATAAGAATGAGGTCTATAATTGTTACCGGTTTTTGGCATATCAAATACAACACGGGTAGCTTGCCAGGCTCTGCCATGCGGGTGGAATACTATATTCATATGGAATATAGAACAATATCTTTCCTTCGGATCAGTCCTGATATTTAGAGGAAAAGTAAATGTGAGGCTTGATAAAGTATGCCGTTGTCACATTTTCCACAAAGTCTCGAACAAGCTTGTTTGCTGAGTTGAAGAGCCTGCATTAACCAGCGGGCTGCCCAGCCTGAGAGGAAGGTCCCCGTGCGACCAACTGCCCTGCACCTAAGTCCAGGCAAAGTCTCTAAGCATTTTACCCATGCTGCCTCGCTACATCAGTCAACTTTCTCATTAGCTTAAGCAAGCAAACATGTTTTATAGTACAGCCAGATGTTCACAGTCCGGGTAGTTAAAAAACTCTTCTACTTGGCAACTGAAGAGAGCAATGTTATAGCTCTGTCGTCTGATCCTGTCCCCATCCCTCTAGTACCTCACCCCACTCCTCAGCTCTCTTAGCAGCTGCCTACTAACTTCGGTTACCCCTTTACACCAAAGATTATGTTTTCCTCCTGCTGAGTCATATTTCTGTAGTATGTCTTTATGTTCTAGAAGAATGTGCATATTATATCATCTAAAACCAGCTAAACTATAACATCACCACAAAAGGATGTTAAGTTTATTTGTCAAAGTCTAAATGCCTATAAATGTTCCATTGCACTTATATATGTGATTCTCATGGCTGAAGGTAAAAGTAAAGTGAATAGATATTAAAGATTGAATATATTTATTTTAATATATTAAGCCTTATAATAAATTAGTCATTTTTAAAAAGTGAATATACAAATCTATTGTAGGGGCGGAGCAATAGTACAATGGGTAGGGAGTTTGCCTTACATGAAGCTGACCTGGGTTCGATCCCCAGCATCCCATATGATCACCTGAGCACCGCCAGGAGTAGTTCCTAGGTGCAGAGCCAGTAGTAATCCCTGAGCATCGCTGGGTGTGATCCAAAAACAGCGAAAAAAAATTCATTGTACCGTTACATGAATATGTTACTGTCATCAATTTTGGTATTTTAAGATGACACTAAATATATTTTGTTGAAGAAACTAATTAAGAGTTTATGCCATGGATATCTTCCCATAAAGCTTTAAAAGAAAATCACTTTTTTTAAAATTCTGATTCACTAAAAAGTGCAGTTGACATAAATATTCACTGCTAGATGAAAGGGCAGTTCTATTAGGTCTATTGGTTCCTGTTAATAAAACAATAGATTTTAAAGCTGGAGAGATAGTACAGGGGTTAAGGCACTCACCTTATTCACAGCAAACTCTGGTTTGATAACCAGTATTGCACCAACACTGCTGGATACTGAGCCAGAACCAGGGTAAACCCTGAATGTTGCCGAGAGTGGCCCAAATTGATTTACAAATCAATGAATTCATTATGCCCCAGAGAAACGAGATTGCTAAATAAGAGAACACCAAGGGACAAGATAGCTGGATTTAATAGACTTGAAACATCTTTCCTTTTTTGTGAATTTCTTTATTGCAACTCAAAGACCTAATTAAAGGAACACTTGTCAACTGGTATTCTTTGCATCTTACCACCTGCAAACTTTATAGACTAATATAACTCAGCAGATTGGCTTAGGGAAATGTTACCTGGGTTTTGCAAATAGAAATAAAAGTGAAGTATATTTAAATATATCGCAGAATTTATTTCAGAGTAGGCGTATATCTATTTAAAATAAAGGATAGAAAATTAACTGCACTCTCACTTAGGATATGTTTGTGAAATTTTAAGAAAAGGGCCATTATGTGAGAGTCTTAACATGGATGTATTTCTTTCCATTTCAAATATTTGATTTACTGTTAGGAAATTAACTCTTCCATATCCAAGAATTTATATAACATAAATAAGAAATTTTCTCAGCAAATTTGTCAAGCACTCTAGAAAACTTCTGGCATTTTGGCTAAATGCAGAGGATAAGAACAAGCTACATGTAGATGAAGGAAATCTGTACTTTTCACTTTACCTTATTTCCTTATTTCCATTTTGTCTGTGTCTTTTTTTTTAATTTTGTTGGGGCTGGAGGGCAAACCCAGTAGTACTCAGGGACTTTCTGCTGTCGCTGTGCTCAGGGATCACAACTGGCAGGGCTCTGATACCCATATGCAATGCCAGGGATCAAACCAAGGTCACCAACATACAAAGCAAGCGCCCCCCCCCCTCCAGCTTTACCAATGTGTTGTAATTGCCTCCGGGAGTCAGTTACAGGTATGGAAGCTGTCCCTATCTCTGTCATTATTCTCAGGATTCATATTCTTCAAGAATTGTTGATCACATATCCCTAGGAAAATATATTTGAATACCTAAACCAGTGTGTTTCAATATCTAATAAATCATGAATCTGGAAGACACTGCCATAAAACTAAGTATTCAGCTATTGCCTTTTGCATAATTTGAGTGTTGGGGCAATAAGCTTAAGTCTGGACTAGTACTATAAACTCTTAGCACTGAAAGGTAGTCAGAACTTACTGGAAAATCTTTCCTTCTCTGTATGTTGAACCCAATGCAAAACCTCCAAGTTAACCAGCAACTTGCCTATGGTTTCAGCTAATGACTTACAGAGCCAAGAGGAGAATGTCTCTTTCCAGGCCCCCAGTAGAAAATGCTCTTGTCCAAATATTTCTTCAGAAACTAAAAACATGAACATATGGACTTGTTCAGTACACTGAAAATGCAATATCACTGCTCAAGACACATCCAGATGCAAATGATTCATGCATTTGGCCTAAGAGAAATATATTAGCAAACGTGCCTATGATCTGACTCAGGAGTTACCAGCCTATTTGGCATACTGCCTGCTTTTCAGGAGAAAACGTTTTAATTCAGATTCCCCTAGATTTGTGTCTTCTCCAAGCCAACAGACAAGAAGTTTCCCCCTCCCCAATGCACAGGCAAAGGGATCATTCAGGCACAACCTGGTGGGAAATTTACTAATCTTATTATTGGTTCTTTTTCCTTTGGGAGTGTGAGGGCCCTCCCAAACAGGGCTCAGAAGACTCAGGACTTCCGACTTCAAACTTGAGAGATTCTCAGCCCGCTGGGTTTGCTTTATATAGTGTAGGGACCCACAGTGTCATGCCTCTCAAGGTTTGCAGTTCAGGGAGAGAGTGCCCAGTCCACCCAGAGTGCTCAGGGGACCCCAGACTACACCTAGCCATGTTCACGCTAGGGATCAAACCATGCCAGTGCGTGCAAGGCAAACTCCTTAACCCCTGTGCTATCTTTGGCCCCTGATTTTATATCTTAAGAATATTCTGAATATTCTGTAAGACTTGGATTCATTTTTCTTTAAGCCAAAGGAAATTTTGATGTGTTATCTTTTATTCCCCTGGATTTGTTAAGTTTTCTAAATTCTACATTCATTGCTTAAAATGATGGAAAATATCCCATGTGACATCTATGTAATTGGAATTTTCAAGAACTTCAGTAGCAAGGATTTAGATCCTTGCTAATCAGCGTCTTCCACAAATAGCATCGGAATCATCACTGAATTTTTTTTTAGCTTTGCAGAGACTTCCCCCTTCTCTGGATTACCACCTATGGGATCAGCATTTTTGCATGAATAGTAGAGGACTCTGGCGCACATTAGTATTTGAGAAGCAATTAGGGATGAGTCATCTCTGAGAGTGAGTCATCACAGACTCTGGCCTGGTTGCTGCCTCTGCCTTGCCTTTTTCTCCTTCATCTTTCTGTTATTTTTACAGTACAGACACACACACACACACACACACACACACAACATAAAAATACCAGAGTGTGCTTTAGAAAAGAGAAGTTCAGCTCAAAAGCATGTAGGTGGCTGGAGAAAACAATGATCCTTCTTATGTAATTGCTTAGAGGACCAAAGGACATCATAGTAATATTTCTTCTGAAATGTGCTTTAGCATCTAACAGATCTTTTTTTGCATCTTCTGGGTTCCTGCTGAGTTATTATTCACATCAGTGCTGGCTCCCCCAAACCCAGGTTGTAGGTTGTGTAACTACATCAAGAAGTAAAGTACAGGAGTTAATTATACAGTGTTGAGTTTACAGAGGTGAACCACAAAGCTTCTAAAAGAGTAGACTGCCTGTTCCAAGGAAGGACAGAGAGCTGCAAAGATTTATTGTTGATCATGTAACCTGGGAGTTACTGTGAATAACAGGCATTGTGAGCAGAGGAGAAATGGTCGTGATTGAAATCAAAGTCAAATAGCTTAAGATCAGGCTTCCAAATATGAAGATGTTTCTGGTGCATTTTTCTTCTAATGAGTGATGGATTACAAGTCAGTGTAGTGCATAAGAGGAGAGACTAAGCTAAAATTTTCCTGGTTCAAATCCCAGCTCATTGATGTCTTGGCTCTGTGACTATGGACAACTTAGTTAATATCTCAAGCCTCACCCAAATCAGGGAGAGGAAGAAACAGTGTCTTGTTCATAGGGTAAACTGTGAATCAACCTAGATTAAAAATAAATACAGTTTCTGATACATAGTTAAGTACTCAATACATATTAGAGTATATGCATTAATTATAATTCTTGTCATTTTTCTTGGGCATTGTAGCTCTACTTCAAAGGTTTATTTTCCTGGAATTTGGCTCTAGTTAATTACCACACAAAAAGAAGCTTCAGTTTCAAGTAAAGAAAGAAAGTTATCTGGAAATAAATATTGTTTTCTCACTGGGATAATGCATGCTGTGCGTTTTAATTTACTATTTTTAATTTACTATGCTGAGTCGGATTGCTGTAGGGTAATGTATAATGAAAATAATGGTAAATAATATACAATCCCCTGAAGCCTTTGGATTAAGAATATTTTTTGTTGTTCTTGAAATCATTATTTTTTTAGGAATTAAATCACTGTGAGATAGATCATTACAAAGCTTTTCATGTTTGGGTTTCAGTCGTTCAGTTTTCCAACACCCATCCCTTCACTGGTGTGCATTTCCCAACACCAGCGTCCCTGGTTTCCCATTTCCCTCCACCCTCCCACAACCTGCCTCTATGGCAGACTCTGTCTCTCTCTCTCTCTCTGTGTCTCTATCTCTGTCTCTCTCACTCACGCTCTCTCTCGCTCTCTCCTTTTGCACATTATGGTTTGCAATACAGACACTGAAGGATTACCATGTATACCCTTTACCTACTTTCAATACTCAGTTCCAGTCTAGCATTACCATTTTCAGCTATTATTGGCAAACTGGTTCCTTCTCTGTTGTACCTATCCTCTGCCCCACACACATTTATGATAGATTCGAACCATTGAGATGTCCTCCCTGCCGGTTTTGCCTGGCCTTGGATATTAATCAAATACAATTTTTTAATCCCACAAATGAGTGCAGTTATTCTATATCTATCCTTTTCCTTCTGAATAATTTCACTCAGCATAATACTCTCCATGTCCATCCATTTATAGGCAAATTTCATGACTTAATTTTTCCTAAGAGCAGCATAGTATTCCATTGTGTAGATGTACCACAGTTTCTTTATCCAGTCTTTTTGTTCTGGGGCACTCAGATCGTTTCCATATTCTATCTATTGTGAATACTGCTTCAATGAACATAGAATTGCAGATGGTATTTCTGCTTTGTGTTTTGGGCCCCCATGGTATTTTTTCAGGAGTGGTATTTCTGGGTCAAATTGGAGCTCAATTTATAGTTTTTGGAGGAATGTCCAATCAGCATTCCCACCATCAATGGATGAAGGTCCCTTTCTCCCTACATCCATGCCAGCACTGGTCGCTCTTGCTCTTTTGGATGTGACCAGTCTCTGTGGTGTGAGATGATATCTCATTGTTGTTTTGATTTGCATCCCCCCTGACGAAGAGCATTTTGTCATATGCCTCTTGACCATTTGATTTTCTTTTTTGAAGAAGTTTCTGTTCATTTCTTCTTCCCATTTTTAGTGGTGTTGTATTTTTTACTTATAAAGTTCTACCAGTGTTTTATATATCTTGTATATTAACCCCTTATTAGATGGATATTAGGTAAATATTCTTTGCCATTCCATAGATTGTCTTTGTATCTTCGTCACCATTTCTTTTGAGATGCAGAAGCTTTTTAGTTTCATATAGTCCCATTTGTTTATCTTTGCTTCTAGTTGCTTTGTCAGTGGGGTTTCATCTTTGAAGATGCCTTTAGCTTCAATTTTGTGGAGGATTTTGCTTATGCTTTCTTTGATGTGTCTTATTGATTCAGATCTGATATTAAGATCTGTAATCCATTTTTATCTGACTTTTTGTGCATGGCATTAGAAATAGGTCCGAGTTCATTTTTTTCACATGTAACTACCCAGTTTTCCCAGCACCACTTGTTGAAGGGGATTTCCTTGCTAAACTTCATATTTTTTGCTCCTTTATTGAAAATCAAATATGCTTGAGGGTGTGTGTCAGGATTTTCAACTCTATTCCATAGGTCTACAAGTCTGTCTTTATTCCAGTACTATGCTGTTTTAATTACTACTGCTTTGTAGTACAGTTTGAAGTTGGGAAAAGTGATGCTTCCCATATTCTTTTTTCCAAGAATTGCTTTAGCTGTTTGTAGGGGTTTATTGCTCCATATGAATTTCAGAAGTGTTTGATTAGTTTCTTTGAAAAAAAAATGTCATGGGTATCCTTATAGGGACCGCATTGAATCTGTGTAATGCTTTGGGGAGTATTGCCATTTTGACAATGCTAATTCTCCCAACCCATGAACAGGGGTTGTGTGTCTATTTCCTCATGTCTTCTTTTATTTATTGAAGTAGAATTTTGTAGTTTTCTTTGTACAGGTCCTTTACATCCTATTTGAACTTAATCGATATACTTGATTTTCAGAGGCACAATTGTGAAAAGGATTTTTTTAAAATACCACTTTCTTCTCTTTATTTTATTTGCATGTAGGAAAGCCACAGACTTTGGGTATTGATTTTTGTAACCTGCCACTCTACTATACAGATCTATTCTAGTGATTTTTGGTAGAGACTTTAGGGGTCTCTAAGTATAGTAGAAACCCCTACTATCATTTGATACTATGATACAAATGATACTATACATATCATTTGCAAATAGTGATAGCTTGACTTCTTTTATCCCTATCTGGATGTCCTTTATATCTTTTTCTTCCCTAATTCCTGTGGCAACTACTTCTAGTACTATGTTGAGTAGAAGTGGTAAGAGTAGGCAACCCTGTCTTGTCTCTGATCTTAGGAGAAAGGCTTTTCCTTTTCCCTATTGAGAATAATGCTTGCTTTGGGCTTGTGGTAGATGGCTTTGACGATATTGAGGAAAGTTCCTTCAACTGCCATTTTGTGGAGAGTTTTTATTATGAACGGGCGCTGGATCTTTTCAAATGCAGTCTCTGCATTTATTGATATGATCATATGGTTTTTGTTTTTTCTTTTATTGATGTGTGTATTATGTTGATGGACTTGTGATATGTTAAACCATTCTTGAATACCCAGGATGAATCCCACTTAGTCATGGTGTATGATCTTTTTTATGAGTCATTGGATTCTATTTCCTAGTATTTTGTTGACAATATTTGCATCTGTTTTCATCAGATGTGTATCCTTTCTTCAAATATGAATGAGAACTTAGCTGGATTAAGTATTCTTGGTGAAGCCTTCTTTTCACTGATTTTTTTTTCACTATCCCATACTGTCTTTGGACTCTGAGGATATTTGTCTGATGAGTCTGTAAATATGACTGGAAATCTAAGAGCCACTCCTTTGTATGAATTTCTTTCTTTGATCTTGCTATTAGCACTATTGTGTCTCTATGTCATTTGTTGCTCTAATTAAGATATGTCTTGGAGTGGTTTTATTTGGGTTTCTTGGCTGATATCCTTCAGGCTTCTTGGATCTGGATGCCTGCATCCTCCAGCTCTGGAAACTTTTCAGCAGTGATGTCTGTAATTGTTTCTATTTCATTGGGGTTTCTTCCCCTACCCTCTGGGACTCCGATAATTCTTATGTTGTTCCTCTTGAATTCATCCCAATGTTCTCTTGCCCACTCTTGAGCATTTTTGAGGCCTTTTTTTATTTCAATCTCCTGTTACTGCCTTAGTGCTTTCTGCAGGTCATCTTCATGCTTACTGGTTCTGTCTTTAGCTGTTGTCATTAATCATTCTACTGTTGAGTGCACTCATTGAGTTTTTCATTTCATCTACCAAATTGTTTACTAATGACACTTCCATTTATAGTTTTCTTATTTCTGTTCTCATTTCCTCCTATATATTATTTGTTGTTTATTCCACTGCTTCTTTCATACCCTCCTGTATTTTATTGGATGTCTGTTCCACAGTCTCATTTTTTTTTTTTTTTTTGCTTTTTGGGTCACACCCGGTGATGCTCAGGAGTTACTCCTGGCTCTGCACTCAGGAATTACTCCTGGCGGTGCTCGGGGACCATATGGGATGCTGGGAATCGAACCCGGGCCGGCAAGGGCCGGCAAGGGCCGGCGCGTGCAAGGCAAACGCCCTACCCTCTGGGCTATCGCTCCGGCCCCTCCACAGTCTCTTTGAACTCATTAAACATCCTCACCATTTCATCTCTGAATTCTTTATCAGAGAGATTATATATGTGAGTATTCCTTATTGAGGTTTCAGGGCTCTTTTCTTCATCTACACCTTTTCATGGGGATCTACATAGTTTCCCCAAGATGGTGAAGTAGTCTGGAGGTGGATCCATCTGGTGCAGTAGCAGTGTCTCCCTCTCACTGCCAGGTAGGACTCTGGGGGAATCTCAGTACATGGTGCTCTCCTCGTTCCCCTTCAGGATGTTACCTTCCTCTTCAGTGTTCCATGTTGATTTGTGTGGGGTCTCTGAGTACGGATTCAGAGGATGTGTTCTTAGTTCTGAATTTACTGTTACTTTTAGACTGGGATTGTACTGATTCTTGTGTTTGCTGTTATTTTTGTGAGTTTTGGGGGTATGTTGAATGAACTGTTGGCCTAATGTGGTTCTGATAGCTAGACTGCCCTGTGAGAGTCCAGTATAAGAGGCCAAGATGTGAGTTCAATGCAATATGGAAGGAAAGACACACACCCACCCCCCCCACCTGGAGGGAGATACCTCGCATTGGGGCAGTTCCTCAGGTCATAGTTTGTCTTTTTACTGGTTTTCACACTTCTAAGAAAAGTAGATGTTCCCTCACCCAGACACTTATACTGGTACCTGGGCCGAGCAGGCACCTTTCTCTTCTCTGTCACTCATACCCAGGCGGATTCATAATTTTAAGACTTAAAATACACATAGATGGAAAATTCAACAGACAGTTTCAAAGCAACATTCATGCTGAAAATTACATTATATAGAATGTATATGTAATGCATATAATAATGTAATGTATAATTTGTAATGTAATATATAGTGTTTGGAATAATTGAAAGACAGTCACCGACACTGATAATTAGCAGTTTTTATTTTGTCCAGGTGTCTTCTATAAAGAAGAAAGAAAAAGAGGATAATTATTATAGTTATTAGATAAAATTACATAATTATGTGTGTTCTAAAGACATATTTCAGATTTCATTTTTAAAGCGTGCTTTTAAATTTTGAAATTTACTAGTCATTTGAAAGAAGCAAAATGTGAAAGGTACAGCGATGGGCACAGGTAGAAGAGCTAGAAGAGCTGTCTGAGCCCTTAGCCTGGTCGTAGGAACACAGAGCCAGGCCAAAGGGACAGCATGTAAGGCAGGCTCACGAGATGGTGCTCTGTAGCTCCCCATTCTGCTTTATGCTCACAACTTTCATTACTTTCCAAGGAATTCTGGCCTTAAGAAGAAGAAGCAGAGGAAATTTACAAATACACAATATGAGAGCTTTTGACTTTTTTATAAGAGCAACAAGTATGTTTTATAGAACTTAATGTGATTTTCATTTCAAGGATTTAAAAAGAATTGGAGTTTAGAACAGATAGCTGCAGAGGAGGAACTGGAGGTATGGTACTGATCTTGCATGCTTCAGATCCTTTGGCTACAACCCCAGTTTAATCCACATCACCACATATGTCCCCCTGAGCACAACTAGGAGTGACCCCCAAACACGGAGAAAAGGAATAAGCCCAAGCATCACTGGATATAGACCACCCAACAAAAAGGAAAAACAGAAAGTAACTTGGAACTAGTTGTGTAGAAAGCAATGTTAGGCCCTCATTCTTCAGCCTCCTTTCCTTGTGGCTCTCTGCAGGTTCAGAACAGTACTAGACTCTTCTCTCTGTAGCATTGGACTGGGGCAGGTGAGCAAAATGAGTGGAACTGGCAATAGTAAAGCTGCATTAACATTAGGGAAAATGAGAAGACCCTAAGCAAGCTCCCATGCAGTGGGTGGAGGGTCACGATGGTTTGTCATGGACATCTCTGAAAATGAGAAAAAGTCACTGTTCTGGGATTAATAATTCTAGACCCAAGAATCTTGAAAGTGGGTCAGTTGGGGCCTGCTAAGGCTTTCAGCCAGGGTCCCCCTTTAAGTGTTCAGGGTCTAGTTCCTTATCTAGTCTGACAGCCTTTCTCTCTGCTTCTTTCCCGCGGTGCTCACGTATCCCAAGTCAGCAATGTCTCAGCGACTGGAGAGTAAGTCCTTTGGTTTGTTTTTCTCTTCCTTTCCTCCTTTATCAAACAGGGGGAATGCTGTGAACTAATGTTGCATTGTATTAGAGCTTAATACAACAAACAGCTAATGCCTATTTTTAAAATATACAGACTAAATGGCAATGTTCACAGCACTGAAAAGATTTTTCTGTGGGAAACTTAGTATTTTTTGTGTGAGTATCTGATGGGTGAGCGAATATGCACTGCTGTCATTTGAATGTATGAGATTTCTGTTATTTCAGCAAGAATATAATGAGATGTGACAAATTCTCAGTAAAAAAAATAAGACAGAGCCAGTTAATATTTGCAAAACATTCTGTATGCTTTTAGAGTTATCTAGGGTTGGAGGATGCTACCATTAGATTTGAAGAATTATCTGTGTCTCTGTTTCATCGACTTAGTTCAGCCCATATTTATTGAGTAAAGTGTCACGCAGAGTGAAGAGGCATACTGTCAAGTGAGCTTGGAGTGCTACCTGCAGGGATCCTGAAGTAAACAGGGACACCAAAAAGCAAGTTGGTAATGGTGGCCACTTGGCCACATTTGGCACAGGGCAGGGGTTATTTGTACTAGTTAAATCTTTGACCTTTGAAGGCTTCTCATTGAACTTAGACTAAAATGGAAACACCCAAGTGATGCACCCTAGATACCTCTCTGACCCCACCATTCCTCAGATTGGAGTTACATGACCTTGTTTTGTGGACTGGCCACACTTATTCTTCAGCACCCTTGCATCTGTTGTTCTTCCATGTGGCAGCATTTTAGCATTTGTTCAAATATCATATCCAAGAAGCTTACCTTAATCATCAAGGATCTCCTTAGTCTTGATTTTGTGTAGAGTCGATCCATCTCTGAGAATTTGTGATTCAAGGATTGCTTGTCTTGCCTCTTGGTAGTGAAACATCATACCGTAAACACAGGACCTTATCAATCATTTTCATTCCTATAGCCCTCATGCCTATATCCTGCATGGTATACCAAGTATTTGTGGAAAAGACCTTGTCCAAAGATTTTTTTAGTCATTCCTCATCATGCCAAGAGACTATACAGTGCCAGGGATGAAGCCCAGGCCTCCTGCATGCTTTGCCTTTGGGTCGTCTCTCAAGCCCTGTGTGCGGGCCCTTGGGGGCATATTTCATCAGCAGGAATTGGAGGAGCTGGGGGTGGGGTAGTCATGATAAGGAGAAAGAAAGAAGAAATGGAAACACTGATTGGTATAAATCTAGAACTACCGATTTTTGTATGGTGGAGATTTATTTCCTTATTTCATGAAGTGAGGAAGAAAGCAAATTGACTGCTCTTAGCTTTTTGAATGTTAGAAAGATTCCAGAATTACATCAGGGTTGGCAGATTCTTGCACATATATTTGCTAACAATTTTTACTTATGTCTTGTGTAGTTTTAAAAAATTGTAGGGTTGGTCTTTATGTCTGTGTTAATTTGCTCGTTTACTATGCTAATCTTGAAACGTTGTGATGTAGAGTTCTAGATATAAATGTTTCTGTTGAGCCAGATTTGCTCGTTGTTTTGAAATAGTTTTAATGTAATTACTCTGAGTATTTTATACAAAGCTCTTTAGAAAATATGAAGTTCTTAAATTTTCAAGACCCATTTTAACAGCTCTATTGAGATATAATGGATAAAAAAATCCTACATATTTAATATATACAATTTGACTCCTGATTATTTGAACAGAAAACATGCTTTGAGATGTTTAGGATTTACATGATAGCTTGTTTAGAATTAAATAGTGTAATGATAAGAGAAAGATTAGATATGTTGAAAGATTCTCTTAAAAATGGTACCACACAGTTGGTAGAACCTATTGCAAATGTGTGGGAGTCAGAGGTTAAGCAATACAGAGAAAGGAACAGTGTACTAATAATTATTATAAATGATAATACCAGCGTAGAACTGAGCATTGAAAGTAGGCAAAAGGATATACATAATAACCTCTAACTGTTTGTATAGCAAGCCACAGTGTATAAAAGAAGGGGCAGAGGGAGAGAGAGGAGAGAGAGAGAGAGAGAGAGAGAGAGAGAGAGAGAGAGAGGTAAAATTGCCTGCCGCAGATGCAGGCTGGGGGAGGGGAAAATCACGGGACATTGGGACATTGGTGGAGGGAAATGGGCACTGGTGGAGGGATGGGTGCTGGAACACTGTATGACTGAAACCCAAATATTAACACTTTGGTAACTGTATATCTCATGGTGGTATAATAAAAGCTTTTTTTAAAAAATGGTCCCATGTCTACCTTACATGGTTACCCTAGGCTTAACCTAGGTTACCCTTACTCAAATTGATCACTTGATCACTTGATATCCCGTTATTCATCGATTTGCTCGAGTGGGCGCCAGTAATGTTTCTATTTGACCCTGTCATGTGCCAGTGTAGCCCAATGGCATCTGTCTGTTTTGAGAATATTGAGAGCTTCAATTTGTTTGTTTAGGGTCCTGATAAGGAAGTATGACCATCTTGCAGATGGGCGGCCACGAGATCTTTTGGCATCCCATGGGTCCAATCCGTAATGGCTCTAGTCCAATGGTCCTCTCCAGATCGCATTATGTGACCAGCCCATCTGATTTTCGATGTTCTGGCAGATGAGACAGCATCCTTGATTTTAGAATAACGACAGAGGTTGGAACTCCGGATACCCTCTCTCACTTGAGTGAGGCGTGATATTCCAAGCATGGCTCTTTCGATTCCTCTTTGGGGAGACCGAATAACATTCTCATCCTGCTTTTGTAGGGCCCAGGTCTCTGAGGCCTATGTCAATGCAGGGAGAACAGTGGAGCCAAAGAGGTGTGCCCGTAGCTGGAGGTTCTCTATTCTTTTGACTATTGTTTCGATGTTTTTGAAGGCAGTCCATGCTGCTCTTTTCCTCCTGCGCAACTCAGGTTTCATCAAGTTCATCATGTTGACTTCTCGACCTAGGTACACATAGCTGTTGCATTCAGAAATGTTTGTTACATTGAGAGTGAATGGGGCCTCTGGAACTAGTTCATTTCTCATGAACATAGTTTTGTTGAGATTCAGCTGTAGACCTATCCTTCCACATTCTCGGTCAAAGTCTGCCATTATTTGTGCCACTTGGCTGATGTTTGGTGTTATTAGAATTATGTCATCAGCGATGCAGAGGTGGTGTATGTTGCCGGCCATCTATCTTCACTCCCATTTTTTCCCATTCTAATTGTCACATGATGATTTTGAGGGTGGCGCTGAAGAGTTTTGGTGAAATGGTATCACCCTGCCGAACTCCTCTTTTGACGTCGATGATCACTTCCCTGTAGAATGGTGAGATCCTAGTGGTGAAACCGTAATACAGCTCATGAAGGATCTTGATGTATTGGGTTTGAATGCCCTGTTTGACTAGGGCTCCTATGACTGCTTCAGTCTCCACAGAATCGAAGGCTTTCTTTAAATCAATGAAAGTGAGACAGAGTGAAATCTTGAATTCTCTATAGACTTTAAATGAGTTTGGTTATCGCGTGTATATGGTCGATTGTGCTGAATCCTTTTAGGAAGCCAGCCTGCTCGCATGGTTGTTCTTCATCTAGTGTTCTGCCAATCCTGTTCAGGATGACTCGACTGAACAGTTTGTATATGACGGACAACAGGCAGATGGGGCGATAGTTGTCAATGTCATGAATGTCTTCCTTCTTGAACAGTAGAACTGTCCTGCTAGTTTTCCATTGGGAGGGCACCTTACATTCGGTCAGGTAGCGTGTGAAGAGCCAAGCTAGTGTATTGATGAGTACCGACGGCAGATTCAGGTGTTTGGATTTGATCTTGCCTGGGCCTGATGCTGTTCTTAACCGACGAAATGGCATGTCGGATTTCAGAAGGGAGAACGTTGGGAATGACATATCCATCCTGCGGAATTTGGTATGTGGGTAGGTGGACGTGGCTATCAAAGAGATATGAGTAGAAGTCATGGATAATCTTCTCCATGACTTATTATTTCTCTAAAAATATAATATTATCTATCTATCTATCTATCTATTTATCTATCTGTCTATCTATCTATCTATCTATCTATCTTTATCTATCTGTCTGTCTGTCTATTTTTGTTTTGGGGCCACACCTGGCAATGCTTAGGTGTTAACTCTTGGCCTGGTGGGCTCAGGTACCTGGGGTGCCAGGGATCAAACCCAGCCGGTTGGCCACATGCAAGACAAGTGCCCTACTCACTGTACTAATGCTTTGGTTATGGACTCTGCATTTTTGAGAGAAATCTTTATGGGTCACTGATAGGAGCTTTGGGGGAGCTTCACCTGCAGCCTTCTAGACAGTTAATTTACTCAAATTAAGCAAAGAAAATCTATCCTTCTTAATTCTGATTTTATATCATATATACACATATATATATATACACATGTATTAGAATATTTTCAAGAATACATCTTTAGACATTTATGGCATAACTTAACAGAGGTTTAGAAAAAAATGGCCATCCTTGCTCTGATGAGGTGATTTGTTCAATACCATTATTCCTATGAAATTTTATCTCTAAAGGATTCAAAGTAGATAGCAGGTATCATGAAATTACTTGTGCCAATTTGCTTTGTAAAGTACACTGTCCTTCTGAGAAACTGGTATGCAGTGTGGTGGAAACTCACTGCCTTTGTAAGAATAGGTCCATTCTTACTTGGTGAGGAAAACAATCTCTCCTCGTTCTGTCTGATATTAAATGACTATTTCCTGAATTCCTCCTCTAATTGTTGCTAGGTTTGCTGTGAGCATTTCAGTAATCCTGGACTCAGGAATATGAGAAACATGGTTATAAAATTGGTGGCAATTGTTCAGCTTAGTTTTTAACTTCCTGTGCAAATAATTCCTCATCTGTCATTGGTGCAAACTGTAGTAGATGTTCCATTAAAATACTGAGATTTCCAAAATTACGGGCAGTCTTTTTTTTTTTTTTAAGACTATCATCGATAAAATGTTCTTTTAAAAAATTGCTCTGTGTTCCTTTTGTCCAGACTTCTAGAAAGAACCATCCGGTCGGCTGTAGAGCAGCATCTTTTTGACGGCAGTAGCCCTGGAGGCCAAAGTTCAGAGGACTCAGAATCTCGACCTTCCTCCGCATCTACCACATCCGCCAGGCAGCGCCGGCGCCTCTGTATGCCGCGGGATGAAGTTCCACCTGACAAAGATCTGTGAGTTGGCCTTGGGATTTCTTGTTTTCATTTCCTACGTAGCCTTTTTTAAAGCCTGTTCCTGCTTGCCTCTCTGACTTGTCCTCACCCACACTCCCACTGATGCTTAGTACTGAAATGGCCTTTGGGAAGGAATCCTGAGCCTTGGTGGACATGGTGTACCAGCACAAGTATGAAACAATAATGTTGGTACTATCCTAAACTGTGTCTTAAAAATCAGTTAATTTAATTGAAACAGACTGTGAAAATATTAAAAGAGGGGCAGAGAGGGAATACAATAGTTAAGGCTTCCATGTGCCCAACTCGGATTGATCCGCAGTTGAATGGATTCCATTTCTTTATTTTTATTATTTTTTTTTTTTTTGCTTTTTTGGGTCACACCCGGCAATGCTCAGGGGTTTCTCCTGGCTCTGCACTCAGGAATTACTCCTGGCGGTGCTCAGGGGACCATGTGGGAGGCCGAGGATCGAACCCGGGCGGCATGAGCCAGCCGAGTGCAAGGCTAACGCCCTACCTGCTGGGCTATCGCTCCGGCCCCCGGAGTCCATAGTTCAAAACACAACAAGCTGGAAAATTGCATAAAGTCCCTGAGCACCACAGGAGGGATCCCTGAGCACAAAGCCGGGAGTAAAACCTGAGCATTGTTGGATGCGCCCCACATCTTCCCCACACCAAGTTAATTAATATTTGCTATTGTAATAATAGTTTCTTCTGTTATGTTGACTAAAAAACCTTAAAGCTACAAACCATTGAAAACTCCACATCTGGAAATGGTAATGGCAGATTAAAACTCACCATTGAATATACACAAAGAGACTTAAGTGATAAACTCTAAATATCTGCAGGGCTAGCCACAATGTGTAAAACAAGAGGGAGAGAGATGCAGAGACAGAGAGAGAGAGAGAGAGAAAGAGAGGATACTGGGGTACCTTCTGTTGAGGCAGCCTGGGGGTGGGTGGGAGGGGGTGGGGGTACATTGGTGGTGGAAATGGGGCACTGGTGGAGGGATGGGTGCTGGTATACTGTATTACCAAGAACCAATTATGAACACCTTTGTAATTGTATGTTTCACGGTGGTATAATAAAAAAATGTTTTAAAAAAAACTCCACCTCTGGGGCGAGAGCAATAGAGTAAGGCACTTTCGCGCAGGGAGGCCTATCCATGTTTGATTCCAACCCCCATATGTCTCCTGGAGCCCCCCAGGAGTGATCCAGAGTGGAAAGCCTTGAACATATCTGAATTAGCACAAAAACAAAAACAAATGTTTTAAGAATATATTTTTACTTAAGAGTTCAGTTTAATAATAAATTAATTTAGAAATGTATGTGGCAATGTTATTAATCTTGGTAAGTGGATAAAAATTCATTTTGTGATGATCTCCTTATTTTTTTTCTTTTTGTTTGAAAGTGTCAAAGTAAATGTTATTTTTTTAAAAAAATGTATTATTAATAGGGAAATGATTCCATATTTCAAAATGCAGTAAACTGGAAAATCATACAAAATATAATTATATAATGGATTAAGTGTGTACTGCATGGTGAAAAATAGAAAAATAGGTTCTATCAGGAATCAATAAGTCACTCAGTATTTAAAGCATCAATATTATGTATGTTTGGAAAAGTGGTAAAGAGAAAACACTGAAAATGAAAGCCAGAAATAAGGTGCAGACGGTAAAAGAGACCTGAGAGATGTAATTTCAGGTCAGCTCCAACCTTGGGCTTAATTGGAGTTTAGGACAGGAGACACCACTCAGGTCAACAGAGACCCTCCATGAGAATAATATGTCCACGTGCTCATAATCATAGTTCGATTGGCATGTGTTTATTTTGATAGTGACTTTATTCTAGTCACTCAGTCCAAAAGATTTTAAAAGATCATAAAATCGTCTTTCCAGATTTATTTCAGGGATCACGATCACGATCTTCCCGTTGATCATCTATTGGCTAGAGCGGGCACCAGTAATATCTCCATATGTCCTGTCTCATGCCAGTAGAGCCAGGGGCATCGGCTTGCTACAGGAA
The DNA here is from genome assembly GCA_021461705.1 of Cryptotis parvus. Classification (NCBI taxonomy): domain Eukaryota; kingdom Metazoa; phylum Chordata; class Mammalia; order Eulipotyphla; family Soricidae; genus Cryptotis; species Cryptotis parvus. Next base: position 51,101 of record JAJIBD010008797.1, read on the forward strand.
CATATAGAGCCTCAAACCATTATATTAGGTCATGGGAATGACCTAATATAATTGTTACTGGAATTTGGCATATCAAATACAACACGAGAAGCTTGCCAGGCTTGCCGGCGGGAGGCAAACTCTTTTTTAAACACTTCCAAATAAAGCATTTATTGATGAGCCGCCGACGGCCGCTTGCGGCACGCGAGCCGATGCTGTGATGGGCTGGTCTGCTGGGTGGAGTTCTGACGAGAGGGAGTCCAAATGTGGAAAATGGCGGCGCCCGTGAAGTGAGGCGGGGTGGTCTGGCTTGTTGTGAGGCTCTGTCGAGGTGGTGGGCCAGGGCTAGAACCCGCCATGCCTCCCGACTGCCTCATGAACGTCTGTGCACAGGGAGAGCAAGGAACAGCTCTGCCCCATGTGTGAGAGGCTCTGGACCAGCATACCTGGGCCGGATTGAGGAAAAAGCTGCTGCAGGGTGGGTGTCGATGATCCGGGCTGTGATGGGCTGGTCTGCTGGGTGGAGTTCTGACGAGAGGGATATTTCAGGGATAGGAGACATAATACCGTGGATATTGCCTTCCATGCAATCAACCCTGGTTCAAATCTCCAACACCCCATAAGGTTCTCCCCAGAGAACAGAGCCAGAAGCAAGCTCTGAGCATCACTGGGGAGGATTTTTAATAGGAAACTTTTAAACAGTCTGATAGTATTTATTCATAATTTTGCTTCCAATATGACCCAAAACAGAATATGAAATAGACTGCAGAATAAATATTTAATAGTATCTTTTATTTTTGGATGCAGTTAAATTGTAGTAAATGGACCATCTGCTTTTTGCTTTTTTAAAACTTACTCTTTTCACTGCTGTTAAGGTTATAACATGACAGTCAAATGAATAATTTTCACATTACACTTTTGCTCTGTGATATAATAAAAAAGAAAATGTTTACAATACAAATGATTGAAACTACATTAAATCCATCAAGTTCTATGATTATGACATTCAAATCTACTTGTTTTGTTTTTGTTTTGGAAGTCACGCCTGGCAGGGCTTACTCCTGGCTCTCTGCTCTCAGGGATCTCTCCTGACAGGCTCAGGGGAGCACATGGGATCCCGGGAATTGAACCTAGGTTAACATGTCAGACAAACGCCCTCCCTGCTTTACTATCACTCTTGCCCTAAAGTCTACTTTAAGCCCTAAGTCATGAAGAACTTCCAGTTATAAAGTTATATCCTGAAACTCTTTGTACTGGGAAGCAATTAATCTATATTTCAGTCAAGATGCTTTATCTTACATAGTTTTTTTATTAATAAACAATTTCCACCAAGATTGTTCCAGTGCAGTCATTTTTAGGTCTTAATGCATTTCCGTTCTAATAAAACGTCTATCATTTGGGAAAGTCAGCATTCCTATTCTAGAGAAAACGTCCCTGAATTTCCTTTTCAATCTTTCATTTATTAGTTTATAAGCTGTATGTGTATGTATTTTGTGGATATGTAATCTGTCAATAGTGGGAAATTTTTTTATAAATATGCAGTTTTCTCCCTGTTTGAATACAAATTCCTCAGGATACAAATACTAAAGCTACAATGAAGGAAAAAAAAAGAAAAACAAATACTAAAGCTGTTCATTGGTCAAAACACAGCCTTTGCCAATTGCCTCTAGGAATAAATTATCTAGTAATGCGATTTATTTGGCACCAAGCAGCGCTCTGTTCATAGTTTGATCAAAGATGCAAGCTAGAATTTTGGGGCCTGCTTCTGAGTTCCATGTGATTTGTTGTCATTAGAAGGCCCCTTTTTATCTTATGAAATAAAATTAAACAAAATTTTCTTTTAATTCAAGGGGACTTCTCAACAAAGAAAATACATTGCCTGGATTCAGCAACCTTGGTGATTGTATTTTGAATACTCAGGCAGTGGAAATATTACAGGAAAATACTTCTGAGTATATTGAAGAAAGGGGAAAACAAAAATATCAGAAATCCAGGACCAAACTTTCTGAACTCAGTGAAAATCAAGATGGTCTTGTGGTAAGTGAAAATCCTATAAAATGTTTACTTGTAGGCAGTTAAAATTTTTCACATCTCTTTCTCCCTTATTTAATGAAAGCCAAAAAATTATATCGTTTCAGTAGTTTTTCAAGAATTGTAGTGTAGATTCTGAGTCCTTAAGTATGCCTATTTGAATTTCTTTTCAATAAGTATAAAGTCAAGGCTGAGAAATTTTATATTCTTCCAGGAACTGAAGACAGACCTCACTTTGATTTAAATATATAAAGTCAAGGCTGAGAAATTTTATATTCTTTCAGGAACTGGACAGGCCTTTGATTTCCCTGCCCATCAGATTGGTTTGATCATCTCATTCTTTAAGCATTTTTAATCTTAGTTATTGTAGAAAAATTGACAATCCAGCATTTTTTGCTATTTTCCCATTTTATTTGACCTTGTATACATGAATGTGTGAAAAAAATCAATGAACAAACCCAAAATAAGGCAAAAGGAAAATACCTGGAGAAGGACCAGTTATCTTCGTGTTTAGAAAGCTCTGCATTCAGAGATACGGTTCGACTGTAATTTATGAAGTATTTTCTTCTAAATAAATCAGAAACAAACAAAAAGTTAGTCTTCTACACAGTTACTGTAGACCTGAACCCTGAATCATTTATTTGATATGTAAGTTCTAGAAGTGATTTACCTTAACATTAGTACAGCATCCTTCTTTATATATGCTGTAGTTTATCTGGGGGATAAATGAGAACTAAATTCTGTCTGCAAATTCCCTTCAGTAATAAGAAAAGGTAGCTGAAGTTGAAATTTGTAATCTGCACTAGAGTGCCTAACAAATAAAGCGGATATCCATTCTTCCTGCTGAATTTGTAACATCTCTCATCTCTATCTCTGAACAAGTTTTAGCTACATTGAGTTTTTCAGAAGTAAACAAAATGTGTTTGTTTTTTTTTAATTGGTTTTTGGGCCACACCTGGCGTGCTCAGGGGGTTGCTCCCTACTGCACTCAGGAAACTCCTCACAGGTGGGGCTCTAGGGACCCATGGATGTCAGGGATCAAACCCAGGCTGGCCTCACAATGTCCAGTTGTTGGTAGTACAGTTCCCCACTGTTCTGTCTCAGGCCCCTGGATTACTTATTTTCTGATTCCAGTTTCTCTGTGTGCTCAAAGAAGATTTCCGCTTTTTCCCTAATTTAAATATGTAAAAGTATAAATCAGGGTGGGGAATATATTTATTCAATTCCATCCCTAAGTTTCTTGAAGCTCAATTTCTTCAAGAAAACTGAGGAACAGGCAGAGACATGGCCATCCCCTTCAGGGCTAATCTGCCACAGAGCTCAAAGCATTTCAGGCTTAGAAATTGTGCTGTTTTTATTTTCAAACATTCATTCTTTTTTTGGGGAAGTCACACCCAGCAATGCTCAGGGGTCACTCCTGGCTCTGCACTCAGGAATTACTCCTGGTGGTGCTGGGGGGGGAGGCATATGGGATGCCCGGGGTCGAACCCGGGTTGACCACGTGCAGCGTAAACGTCCTCCCTGCTGTGCTATTGCTCCGGCCCTTCATTCTTATTTTTTTAAGGAAATTAAGCCTGTAAATAAATGATACTAACTTCTCAGTTCTCTATGGACTAGTCTACTTGTTTATCTGCCAAAGAGAATTACAGTGAATGAAACATCCGAAGGTTAACTTGGAAACCTTGTCTCTCTGACGCTCTTTTTTTCCCATAATTCAGCACACCCATGACTCTCTTCCTTCTGGAACAGTACCTTAAGTCAGCGGGGGTGTTCTAACAAGTGAAGTGAAGGTGGAGAAGTGCAGTTTCCCTTGAGAATATGGTCCAGGGCCATAGACAGCGTGCACATGGCTGACTCGGCTCAATCCCCAGCACTACGAGTGTTTCCCCAAGCCCTCCAGGAGTGATCTCTGAGCACAGAACAAGAGAAAGTCCTGAGCACTGCCAGAATGGCGCAGAAACCAATTAATGGGATGATAATAATAACAATAATAATAACATGTACGTATGTGTATTTTGTTCACGGAAAGTTGACTGCCTGTTTACAGTCCTGTGGGTGGGAAACCTAATTCCATTCCGCTCTTTTCTGTGAAAGGATTTGCTTCCACCTTACCATCTACTTTCTGCATTCCTGGACTGTGCATGTCACATGTTAGCATAAGTGAGCTCAGTGGACTGTGTCTTTGTTGCAGTGAATAGTCTAAACCCCTCTCAACATGGCTGAGACAGAAGGAAGGTGTTATCTCTCCTATTAAAGGGATTTTTTTCAACCTAATCTTTACAGGTAGCCACAAGATGAACCCAAGAGCCAAATAATGCCTCTTTTCCTTTTCTTTTCTTCTTAATTTTTATTTCAATACAAGATATACAATTAAAAAGTTCATATTTGGGTTTGGTAGCAGCACCCCACCGCCACCAGTGCCCACTCCCACCACCAACGTCCCGGCCCTCCCCCTCCCCCCAGCCCTCCTCCTGGCGGTCTTATTTCTTTCCATTCTCTATCTTTCTCTTTTCCTTCCTCTCCAGACATGGATTACAAACATACTTAAGGTTGTCTTGTATCCTTTTGCCTCTATTATGCTCAGTTCTAGGTTATTGTACCCTCTTCCACTTTCCTTCTTACCTAGCCTCTCTCCCACGTTGATCCACCGCCCTGTATTCCACCTGCTCCCCGCTAACCCACAATCTTCTCCATGTCCATCCAAGCATTTTATAACTTCATTTTCCTAACGCTCTAGTATTCCATTGTGTAGATGTACAAGCTTTTATCCACATCTAGACCGGCCATTTGCAGGTGTTTCCCTGCGTATTTTTGTTCCCAGTGATTCCCAGGAGTGTATGAATCTCCGCCCCCAGGTGTTGCGTGTCCCCTGCGTCTCCGCGGACCCAAACTCCCCAGGAGACGGAAACTCCACAAAACCAAGGCTAACGCCTTGGTTCACTCTAAGCTCTCCTGGACCGGCTGTCTCCCCGCCAGGTGTCGTGTCCCCTGCGTCTCCGCGGACCCAAACGCCCCAGAAGCGAAACCCACAACGGCCAACTAACCTTGTTTCCACGGCCCCCCTTCAATCATCCCACCCCCACCTTTACTACCTTCTTGCTGGTACCACTGACCCTGGTTCCTACATCTTGCTACCCCCCAAACTTAGCAAACAGACCACACCTCTAACTGTACTATCCTGTCTTCTTAATTTTTTAAACTTATTTAACACTCTGATTTACAAAGTTGTTCTGTACAGTTGTTTCAAGTATTCATTGATCCAACACCTATACCACCACCAAAGTCCCCTTACCGCCACCAAAGACCCTTGTTTCTCCCCCATGCCTGCTCCCTTAGCAGGTACTAATTATATTGCCTTATCTTGGCTCTTACCTTATGAGAAACGAGCACTACCCACTGTGAGAATGAGGCACTAATGGCTCATTTTCTAGATGCCATTCTAAAAGTTCATTTGTGTAACTAACTTCCCCCTTTATTTTGAACTTACCATTTTGTTTTACCCCCAATTGTTCTCCAAAATCTTTCCACTCAGCTTTCTTTACACTCTGACCAAAATCTGTTTCTATAGCAGAAAAAGTCATAATAAGAAGAATGATACACAATCGCCTGCCTGTACCTGCCAGGAAATATATTAGGTCCCAAAGAATACAGGAATGAGAAGAACCAGCCCAGGTTATCCTGGGAGAGCTGATATTCTAGCAGGAGGAAGAGCAATACTCAGTAATCTGTGAGACCTAGAAATAGATGACAGGAAACGAAAGTAAAGTGGGAAAAGGGCAGTCACTAAAGCAGGACAGGAAATGCAATTATAAAGAGTGATCACAAAGCCTGCCAAGAATTTGACATTTGAATGTAAAGAGAGGGTCTGGAAGGAAGTCGTACACGTGGACTAGCAGGCTGGGTGTAATTTTGGGGCGGGGGCCCTCTGCGCCCCACCCCCAAAGTAAAAACAGAAGCCAAGAGAGTGCACTTTTTTCTCCAAAGTGACAGTACAGTTTCTCTAGAACATAATAAGAATTTGAATTAAAACTATTTACTCAGTCATGCATTTTATCCAGGAATCTGACTTCTTCGCTCTGTATTGGAGATGTAATATTAAATATGAAGAAACCTTAAGTATTAGTTGTTCACCAAAGATTATGACCCTGAGAATTGAAAGTAATGTTTACAAAGAGGCCATAGCCATAACATTTGCATGCCAATTCAACAAAAATGTATAGATTTGGAATATCACGCCCCCTCAAGTGAGAGAGGGGATCCAGAGTTCCGACCTCCGTCGCTGTTCCAGAGTCAGGGACGCTGTCTCGTTTGCCAAGGCATCAAAAATCAGATGGGCTGGACATGTAATGCGATTTGGAGATGACCGCTGGACTAGAGCCGTTACCGACTGGATCCCACGGGATGTCAAAAGATCACGTGGCCGCCCACCTACAAGATGGTCAGACTTCTTTGTCAAGACCCTGAATGAACAGTTTGAGGCTCTTTGTATTCCTGAAGCAAGCAGATGCCATTGGGCTACACTGGCACGTGATAGGGTCAAATGGAAATGTTACTGGCACCCGCTCCAGGAAATCGATGAATAACGGGATATCTAGTGATCTAGTGATCTAGATTTCAAATTATGTTTCTAAATCACTGTCTTCCGTAGTTCATCGGGATTTGCTCGAGTAGGCACCAGTAACATCTCCATACGTCCTGTCGCAAGCAAGGGTAGCCCAAGGGCATCTGCTTGCTCCAGGGACAGGGAAGAGCCTCAAACCATTCTCAGGTCATGGAATTGAGGTCCATAATTGTTACTAGTTTTTGGCATAACAAGTAAAACACGGGTAGCTTGCCAGGCTCTGATTTTGAGTGAATATTCCTTATTAATCTTTATCTACTTTGGTTATATTCTTGCATGAAATCTTAGAAATAGGGTTAGAGTTGATGATACTAAAATATTTCTTTTCCAGGAACTAGCAGCTAGGCCCATGACCTACAAGATTTATGATGAGGTCGATGAGGTTTCTTTCTTCTCATTATGTTTTCTCTGATGCTGAATAAGCTGTGAGCTATACCAATAGGCTTTCCCACACTCACCATATTTATAGGGTTTCTCATTAGTATGAGTCCTCAAATGTAGAATAACTTGAGAACTTTGCCTGAAGGTTTTTCCACATTCATTAAACTTTTAGGATTTCTCTCCAGTGTGAACTTTCTGGTGTTTCTAAATCACTTGATCACTTGAATCCGTTATTCATCAATTTGCTCGAGCCGGCGCCAGTAACATTTCCATTGGACCCTATCATGTGCCAATGTAGCCCAATGGCATCTGGTTGATTCAGGAATATGAAGAGCCTCAAACCATTCCTTCAGGGTCTTGACAAAGAAGCCTGACCATCTTGTAGGTGGGCGGCCATGTTTCTAAATACTCTGTAATATATGAAACATGACTGTTCAAGTACTTCAGGTCCTTGGCATTTATTATCAATTTCAGTTCCCCCACCCTCCTGAACCATTCAGGGGATATTGTCATTTTATTCGTAACACCACCACCACCAATATCAGCATCATTCTCAACTTGAGAAATATTTGGCCTGGAAAATTAATCCATTTGTTCAAGATAACACATATGTAGCAATGCTGAGATTGTATCATTTTTCTTCGTTGTTAATAGTAGGTTACGAGGGCAGGAGAGATATAATTAAGAGGTGAGGCACTTGCCATGCATGTGGCTGACCCCACTTCAAACATATGGTCCCCAAGCACAGAGCCACAAGTAAACCCTGAACACCACTGAGTGTGGCCCCAAACAAACAAACAAACAAAAAAAGTAGATTACAAAGCAGCATCTACAGCATATACGTCTGTGCTCCAAGGGACTAAAACAAGGGTAGTATTATACCTAGGAGTAATGTATGAGTCTAATATTGCAGGTGGCGGACACGCCTGGCGCTCCACCCTCTCTATTCCGGATACCTTCTGTGTTATTAAACTAATTCTATAATAACCACTGTATTTCCTATTTAAAAAACAAAATATAACCTAGTAGCTCTCCTATAAATAGTATTTAATTAATGTCTCACGTGCCCCCAAAATCACAGGGCGGGTTCAGGAAGGAGCTTTGGTGCTAGTAGACTGAATTTCAGTTCCAGCGTGGTCACTCAGTAGTCAGGGCAGGAGGGCCGATTTCTTCACCTGTAGATATAATAGCTCACGTGTTTTCTCACTGAGCATGAAATGCCGCTTCCCCTAGTAACATGGCAGTAATGATAGTAACCCCAAAGCACAATCTTCTACTCCTGTGCTATTCTCTGCTTCCGATTGAGTCTCTTTCCTCTTCTCGCATGGACGTTTTTGAGTCCCCACCCTGGTTACTTCTGGAACTTTTTATCTGGCCCTCACAGTGTTGTGGCCTCTCCAGCCCGTTTCTCTGAGAAACTATGACCATGCCGCTGGTTGTTCATGTGGGAACAAGCCTTTAAGGACACCCTGTGCTTGGCCTTGTCCTTTTCGGGCCCTGTGGTCGTTGATAATTGGCCCCTTTCCCTAGGCTTCTTCTGTCCCCCTCACCCCAGTGACTTGACTTCTCTATTCTCCACTTCCCGGCTGCTCCTCCCCAGAGGATGTAGCTGACACCCAGATTTTTGTCTGCTGCCCTTTTCCATCAGCACTTTCTTTGAGAACACTGTACTCTCCACTTCCAGGCTTTCAAATGTCACCTCTGTGCAATGTTTGACTGTCGCTCACCAATAGTACTTAAAGGCATCATTCGCAAGCTAAACATTTCGTCTTCTTCTCCTTGAGCATAGCTTGCTGACTGCATCGCATCAGCCTCTGCTTCGTCGTTTTCAGAGTGCCCCTCTCTGGCCTTCTTCCACCTTGTTAATCGCTTGTCAGATTTTAAGAGTACGGCTGACTGTACTTTCAAAATGTGCTGTGTGGCCCCCTTTTCCATGTGTTTCACCGTTACAATGCTGAGGCCTCTGTTAGGGCTCACGGAAGGTTGTTATACCCGGCATCTCACCACACCTCCACTTTCTCCCTCCTCCAAACGTTCTCATCCACTGCATCAGAGCAATCATCTGCTTAATGCAGAAACCTTTAGCTTTGCTTTCAGTGTAATATAGCCCAGCAAGAACTCCGATCAAAAATTGCATAATAATTGTTCACCGAATGATGTGAATATGACATTAAAAAGACCTACGTTAGAATCGGAGACACAGGATGCCATGTCAGGTGCTTCTTGTCTTCCGTGCAGCCAACCCAGGGTTGATCCGCATCTGGTCTCTCAAATCCCAACAGAAGTGATCGCAGAACTTAGAGGTAGGAGGAAGCCCTGAGCAGAGCCAGGTGTGCCCCAAAAAGACAAAACAAACGCATTGTGAACCCGTAATTTTAAATATTACTCATTCCGTCAATTGCATATTTAACAATCTGACAAACATGACTTGAGGTACTAAACACACAAGAGTCATCTAAAATGACACAGCTCTGTCCTGCTGATGCTCAGAGACAGATGCAAGAAAAATTGTGGTCATGCATGCTGTAGAGAAAGAGAGCAAGACAGCCAAGATAGGAAGTGGGGTTGATGGCTGAGGAGTCTCTGGGCCATTGGTGACCTGGGAGAGAGTTGCTGAATGTGTATCTGACTTATTCGCCTTTTAGCAAGAAGGAAGAGGCTGCTTTGCTTCAACCAGATTGGAGGGAGAGATGTTCCAGGAGGTAAGATCAATAGCATAAGAAGGAGCCCTCAATACTTAGGGTTTGCAGCCATTTTCAGATTTTTAACATTTACCTGGTATGAAAGAAGGAGCCATTAGTGGATTAAAGGAAAGGAAGGCTTTTTTCTAATCTATAACCAAAATACCCAAATAATTAAAAGTTTCATTCCGGCAACTATATTAAGAAAAGCTATGAGGTGATGGGGGATAGACAAGAGCTAAACAAAATAACTGACATGATCTAAGCCATAGAATATATCAGCTTAGACAAGGATAATTATGAATGTGTTGTGAAATTGAGCTAAGAGGATTTTAATGTGGAATGAATGTGGGCAGTGAAGAAATGGGGACTGCAGGATAACTCCAAACTCTAGAGGGTAGAGTCTCCTTTTACTAGATGGAGAAAACTGTTGGAGGTGAAAGTTGAAGAGGTCGGAAGGAGGAAGACAAAACCAAAAATTCCATTGGTGTATGTTGAACTGATTACTTTATAGTCTCTGAAGTTTATATGCATTCCTAGGTATATTCCTTTTCTTTGCATAAGATTAAATAAGTAAGCAATGAACTTGATGCTTTGAATCTTATATTTTCAGCTAATGTTTAACATTACTATTCTGATAGACCTCTATAATATTAACAATGTAACTAAAATACCCCAACCTTAATGGCAAAAACAAGTGCCTTTGGTTTAAACTCACTGTCATTCCCAAGTGCCCAGTGTGATTCAGAATTCATTAACAAACAAATAGAGGATTGAGTAATTGGTTCCAATATTGTTCACCAGTTATTTTTGTAACAAGAAGACCTAAGCACAATACTTGAGCATAGTAAAAGGTCTTTCTTCTATGGCAACAAAGAGTTCATGGCCAGGAAGAAAGAAAGGATTTTTTCTCTGTAGTTTCCACTGAGAACAACTTCATCTGTGGACCTTCCCAAGTCACTCTCCTGGCTTTTAATATCCATCCCAGTTCAAGAAAGTGAGCAGTCATCAGAAAATATTCAGGGACCATTGACTGGCCAGGCCAAGCTTCACATCCCATCCAGTGCTGTGTTGGAGAGAAGGTTATCACAGGATCACACCTAATTGAAACTGCAGCTGGTACAAGAGTCGAGTAGCTCCCCTCATTCCTGCGGGAGAAGAGACTGAATGTGGGTGACAATAAGTAGACCTTGGACAGATACTTTTGTGGAAGCAGAGCACAGAATATGGACTGTACAGTTTTGAGCAGTCCAAGAGAAAACGTGCAGAAGGATACAAAAAAAGAAATTCAAATCCGCCTTTAGTCTTCTGTTAATGAGAATATATCAAATATTCTCCTTCTCTTGAAGCTCAAGGTTAAAATAATGAACTTGTGTTGACTAGCAACTTTGATTGAGCTGTTAGTAGATTGAGAGAAAGCCTTTTTTTCAGGGTGCTCTATAAAGGCTTTCTCAGCATTTACAGTGTTAGAGACAAATTTGTTTTTTGCTCAAAGTGTTTTCAAGTGCTTCGGTGGTCAGACAAGTTTAGGGCCTAGCTTCCAGTGCCAAAACAGGGAGGGGAGGGAGGTAGAAAAGAAATTTTCCAGTCTAAAGCCAACTTTTTCGAGACTTGCTCTTCTTAGATATGTTGTTATTTTTATACTTGTCAAGGTTGGATTTTAAGAATTAGTTCCTTATGATGCCTTTACAATGTCAGAGTGAATTCTATCACAACAGATGCCTATGTTTTATAAGTTGCTGCTAAGTCGTATATGAGGCAGAATTTCATGGACTAATAACCAGACTCTATCTGCTTTTTGAAAACTGCAGTATGTGCAGCAATTTCATTGAATTATACTGAGAGTCATAATACGTTCTTTGCTTTTTTTTAAACACCTTTGAACGATCCTAACTGAAGAAGAAGAATTAGGAGTTTATACAATAAAACCTTTTTGTGATGGCTCAAGAAAGAGTTTTAGTAGAAGTTTGCTGGCAGGTTAGCAGATAGTGAACTCATGTTCTCAAGCAACTGTCACATTGTAAAACATTTTTTGTTTGATTGTTTTTGGGTTTGTATTCTGAGTCACACTGGGCTTCCTCCTGATTCTCTGCTCAGAAATTGCTTCCTGGGGTTGCTCAGGGGACAGTATGTGGTGCTGGGGATCAAACCAGAGTCAGCAGCATGCATGGCAAAAAGCCTTAGCCCTACGGTCTCTCAGGCTCCTTCTAAAACATTTTTGTATAATATGTGCAGTTTGTGCCTTCAATAAATGAACACAGTGATGAACTACTCTTTCACCACACCTAGAGAGGTGGGACTTAAAAGCACGTAGAAAATTCAAAAGGCATTGAGTCAGAATTTTCTCCTAAGAGAAGTGCTGTAGCCCCATGGAACATTTGAAAGCCCAGTAGATACTTCCAGTACAGTGGACACATTCTCCATTTCAACCTTGGTTTTCACGTGACTGTTTCATTTCCTCCTTCTTCCTTCTCTGTGAAATGGGGAATTACTGAGCTGATTCTCTGGGCAGAGTAAGGAAGTTTGAGTTTATCAAACATTTTATGCCCATGGAAATGCTTGCATTACTCCTCTCACAGCTCTTTGCCACCCTTGTTGAACTGGGGAAGGTTATCAGGCATAGCACATTTTTCACAGGTTCCTGATTTCCGAAAGGCACAGGGGCCAAAAAAAATGCCTCAGCAAAGGAACTCTGTGTTCTTGCATACTTTCTAGTGAAAACAGACCATGAATATTCAACAGGTACCAAAATTGTGGAGAGAACATGAGAACTGGAGTCATTGCAAAGCTTTCAAGATCATTACTGAATAATGTTGAATGTCACTTTTTTGTGACTTACATTTCTGAAAACTCAGATCCTTGGAGAGTTTTTCCAAAATAAGGATCATTTTTAGGGTGAAGAAGTTGTTTTCTTGTTTGCTTTAAACCTGGAGATAAGTTAAACTTCAAGTTTCACAACTGCTCTTTTCAGAGAATTTTACTTGAAACACAATTCTTCTATATTCTCAAGTTTGAATTGGTTATATTTTGGTTCTTTCCATTTAGAGAGAACACTCAATCTACTAACATCATCTTCTAAATAAAATTTTGTAGCAGAAATATGACTAAATTTATATAATCTGATCACCCTTGTTTTCTCCTAGTTGTTCTGAATTCATCTTAGCCATAATCTGAAGAGTCTTATGTCTTTTGAACTAGTTATGCATATAATCATCAGTATATTTCATCTACACTGTTATAAAATGAACTTAAAGTAGAGAGTTGTGCTTTTCCCCAGGATTCAGGTTTAAGGCATTTAAGAAGATGCAAATCAAAACAACAATGAGATATCATTTTACATCACAGAGACCGGCACATATCCAAAAGAGCAAGAACAACAAGTGCTGGCGTGGATGCGGGGAAAGGGGAACACTCATCCATTGTTGGTGGGAATGTTGACTGGTACAGCCTTTCTGGAAAACAATATGGACATTCCTCCAAAGTCTAGAAATTGAACTCCCATTTGACCCAACCATACCACTCCTGGGAATATATCCTGGGAAGCCAAAACAATGCAGCAGAAACACCATCCCTACTTTTATATTCATAGCAGCATTATTCACAATAGCCAGAATCTGGAAACAACCAGAGTGCCCCAAAAATTGATGACTGGATAAAAGAAACTATGGTACATCTACACAATGGAATACTATGCAGCTGTTAGGAAAAACGAAGTTATAAAATTTGCCTATAAATGGATGGACATGGAGAGGATCATGTTGAGTGAAATTAGCCAGAAGCAGAGAGACAAATATAGAATGACTGTATTTATTTGCATGACATAAATATATATATGCATATATATACATATTATAATACCAAAATCCAATGTCAGGCGAAATGTGGCTCAGGAGGTCTTGCCAAAGGTGGAAACTACCACAAACGTGTGGAAGCAGAGATTAGGTTAGACAGAGAGGGAACAGTGCGCCAATAATTGTCGAAAGTCCATTATCACATAGAACTTAGCATTAAATACAGGCAAAAAAGATACACAGGATAACCTCTAAGTATATGTTTTACAATCCACAACACGTAAGAGAGGGAAAAGAGAAGGAGAGAGCGAGAGAGAGAGAGAGGAAGACAAAAGAGATAAGAACCTGCCACGGAGGCAGGCTAGGGGGAGGGGGGAAATCAGGGACATTGGTAGTGGGCAATGGGCACTGGTGGAGGGATGGGTGCTGGAACACTGTACGGCCAAAACCCGAACATGAACATTTTTGTAATTGATAAAAAATTAATTAAAAAAATACATTTAAGAAAACCTTAAGCTCTTGCACTAGATCTCACACTAAAGATTCGGATAATCAGTTGAGAAGCACCAGTTACAAGCCAAGAAAGTTACTTTGTCGTAGCTTTATCCCTCTTTATCAGGAAGATCATGTCCGGGTAGTATCATGCTTTGGTTTAATGAGAGCCTTTTGATAGAGGCCTCTCTAACTCAAATTCTAGGAGTGTAAAAGTGGAAAGACAGGGGCTGGGTAGAAGCTCAAAGTAGAGACGCTCCAAAGTTTACCCCGCACTGAATTCCCGACACGTCCAGCCACCACTGGGTCTTCTCGCCAGGGGGTGCACCATAAAATAAATATAATTAAATACTGTCTATTTTTAGACTTATTCTAAAATTGCTATGTATATCACCTAAATACGGTCAGTGAAAGGTCAGCATTCAAATGGCAGACCAAACTCTTTCTCTATTCAGTTTTGGAGACAACTGCAGCCCAAGAGTGGAAAATGGTTTTCTTGGAGATGCACTGATGTAGAAATAATGAAACAAAACAGTTAATATTTATTAAATGTACCAGATGTGGGGGCGTAGGGATAGCACAGTGAGTTGCATGCTTGCCTCATGTGAGACCAACCTGGGATCAGCTGAAACATTGTACAGGGTCCCCTGAGCACCACAGAAGCAATCCCAGAGCACATAGCCAGGAGTCATCCCCTTAGCACCACCAGGTGTAGCCCCTCCGAAAAAAAGAGTAAAGAGATGTTCTAGAGTGACAATCCTGCTCTGTCATTTACTCTCTCGCAGATGAGGTCACCAGGGCTCTCGGAGGAGGATAAGGCTCATTTTAGTTTGTCCTTTTGATGGAGCTTAGATTTCAAACTTAGAGAATTTCATCCAAGTTGGCCAGCTACATAAACATGAAATAATGCATAGATAAGCCATGCCACAATACTAGTTTCTCACTCTAATAATACATTTGTGTAGAAACCTTTGTACTTGCCAATTTCATGGACTTATCATAAACCTAAATCTGATTCACTTTACAAAAGACTTTTCATAACCATAACCATAACCACTTTACAAAAGACTTTTTCATAACCATAACCATAGAAATTAAAACATGTTGCTTAGCTATGTTGCTCAGATTATGGTGTAGAGAGATTGTGCTAAAGGTCCTTTGAATACGTTTATCCATTTGGGGGACTGGGGCCCCCAAGCAATGCTCAGTGCCCCCTTGCCATCTGCTGTGGAGGCTGACTGATTTTCAGAGCAAGGTCCCAGTGATGCTTGGGAGACTACTGAGAATAGAATTCAGGTCCTCATGCATTTGGGACATGTGCTCTAGCTTTTGCACTGACTTTTTAGCCCCCTCAGCCTATGAGTTCAGGGGTATTTATGGTCGGATCTCTTAGTTGTCTGTTTTTCAGCTTACTGAGTACATGCAAATGTGTTCTTGTTTGCTTACTAGTAATCTTTCTTCTTGGAGATGGCTTACTTACTTTGTGCTGAGTCACCTGAATAGAATTTGGACAGCACTCCACTGCTCAGGAAGACAGACAACAAAGCTTACAAAACGTGTCTCCTGATGAGCTTGGTATTCTCTTGGTCAGCCTGAAACACAAACGATTCAAAGTATGGCTACTGTTTCTGTTTTCTGTTTAACTGTATAAAGGTTGTAATTAAATACCAGGGACTGAAACATTCTTAAGTTAACTTGATTTCTTTTCTCATTCAGTTTTGTAATGCTGTTACATGTTGCTGTTCAGAGGATGATAAAATTCAGTAGTTTGGTGCAAGAAGCATTTGATAAACTCACAGGTTATCTGATTTTAGCAAAAATGCAAGTGGAGTTTATTTTTTTTTTTGAGCTAGTCCTGTCTCTGCTCAGGGATCTCTCTTGGCTGTGCTCAGGGGGCCATATAGAGTGCCGTGGATGGAACTGCTATCAGCCATGTGCTAGGCAAACACCTTAGCACTGTGCTCACCCTCTAGCCCAAATAAACTCCATTTAAATACACATATTATGTGATTTTTCCCAAGAAAGTAGAGTCTGCTTTAGGTTCTGCCATTTCTATTGGATCACTAATGCCACCAATGCTGTGTTTCCTTGCAGAATATGGAAAGCCTCAGTTCCACACCATCTTATGAGAGGGGAGGCCCTGATGTTGAACTGGTATCCAGCGAAAGGTACTTTTAAAGTTCCTCCTTATGTTGTTTGCAAGAGTATGAATAGACTTTTCCCCCACTTAATGCAATGTGCAATATGAAGACAGAGAAAACAATTAGAGAAACCCATTTCCTAAGAGAATTTCTTTAGTAGCAAAGAAAATGCTTAAAACAGAGGGCCAGAGTGATAGTACAGAGTGAAGGGCACTTGCCTTGCACGCAGCCAACCCAGGTTCATTCCCAACATCCCATACGGTCCACCAAGCACTGCCAGGAGTAATTCCTGAGTGCAGAGCCAGGAGTAACCCCTGAGCATTGCTGGATATAATCCCCAAAAAAAAAGAAAGAAAATGCTTAGAACAGAAAGTCTACTGTGAGGAGATTGCCATGTGTGTGCCTACATGTTCGGGTTTTGCTTTTGGTTAAATTTTGGTTGTTTAAATTGTATAAGAATTTTATTTTGAGCTACTCTGTACCTTGAAAAATATGTGAAATCATGCTATTAATGAATAAAGAGCTTTGCCATAGAGCAAATTAACATTGTACCATATTTTGTTGTCGCCAGTGTTTCTAGCAAAGAAAATGGAGGAGATGGTGACTGCATCACACGTTTTGAGGTGAGTAGCTAAGAAGTCAGCTGTGCCACATGCAGTGTACATGTGCAGTGAGCAGTCTGCAAGGATTGAGTAGTAAGTGACAGGTCTGAGGTTGGCTACAAAGGCATATACCGCGACTGACAATTCATTGAGAAATCACAAGAACTCCCATCATTTTACTTCTAAACTTTTTATTTTGCTTGCACAGATAAATTTCAGTAGACAGGAGACTTTTTCTTTAGATTTTCCTTAAAATAAAATGAAACAGGAGCAGGAGCGATAGTACAGCAGGAAGGGCCTTTGCCTTGCATGTGCCAACCAGGATTCGATCACCAGCATCCCATAGAGTGTCTTGAGCACCGCTGGGAGTAATTCCTGAGTGCAGAGCCAGGAGTAAATGCTGAGCACCGCTGGATATGATCCAAAGGAAAAAATAATAAAAATAATAATAAGTAGATATATGCATACATAAAATGAAATCGGGAAGCTGAAGCAACTGGTTTATTTTCCATGATTTTAAGTAAATATAGGGCTTTTTGCCAGGCTTGCCAGGCTTGGCAAGCTGCCCGTGTCATATTTGATATGCCAAATACCAGTAACAGTTATATAGGTCATTCCCATGACCTAATATAATGTTTTGAGGCTCTTTATGATCCTGGAGCAAGCAGATGCCCTTGGGCTCTACTAGCATGAGACAGGACATATGGAGATATTACTGGTGCCCACTCGAAGCGAATCGATGATGAACGGGAAGATAAGTGATAGTGATAGGGCTTTTTATCTTTGTTTTCGGGCCCCAACCAGAGGTGCTTGGGATTTCCTCCTGGCTCTGCAGGAATCACTCCTGTTGGGCTCAGGGAACCATGTGGGATGCTGAGAACCAAACCCAAGTCAGCCAAGTGCAAGGCAAGTGCCCTATAGCTGCCACCCAAATATATGCTTTTTTTTTAAGCTGACAAAGAGAACAAGGTACGTTCATACTGTTTTTGGGGGTGTGCTTTTATGAGTACAATATGTCCTCTTGAACAGGCAGCTAGCTCAGAGGACAGGGGCATCTGGATTGTATGTACAAGGTCTGGGTGTGATTGCTTGTGAGACATAGGCCATCCAGCACTGCCAAATGAACCTGGCAGTCCCCAGCAACACCAGGCTCATGGTCCTGTACCTCATCAGCCTGAGCATGGAACTGTCTGCTCACTTTGGTCTGGCATCATTGGGAGTGACCCCCGGCAACCTGAGTAATATTTGGGAGATACACATACCACACAGGCACCTGTAGAGACATGCACACACAAATGGGGAGATGTCCCTGTCAATGTCTGGGGTAGAATTTCTGGAAGTTAATGGCTGATTGCACCCAATGCTATGGATTTCTCCAATTTTCTCTACTTGGTTCTCACTTTGTGTATTTCTTCATTCAACTCACCAGATAATAGATAAATGATGCTTCCTCTTTCTGATTCCACAGCTTCTGGACTGCCTTTAAGAAAAATAAATTAAAAATCTCCTTAGCTGGAGGGATCCTACAGGGTTAAGTTACTTGCTTTGCATGCAATGATCCTGTCCAGTACCCAGCACCTACATATGTGTGCTTCTAAACTCAATTAATAACTAAAAGTAGCCAGAAGACAGGCTGACTTTTAACGCAGGTAATTTCTGAGTTGTTAATAATAGCGCTGAAATAAAGCTTTTTCAGTTTCCCTGTATAAAAACTTTTTTCAGTATTACACTTCAGTTTGATTTCTGCTGATAAGCTATTTTCTATTATGGAATTTTTTTAATGCTTCTGTTTAAAATCCAGAATATTGAAATTATAATCTATTACTCTCTATCAAAAAGCAAAACAGATTGCGAATAATTAACTGTCCTGTCCTTCTGACTGGCTCCCTTCAGCCTGATACTCTGCAGTTTCCTCCACATAGCGGAGATCATATGCAAGATCTAAAGAATAACAAATACCCAAAGACAACAGAAGCTGAGAACTTGTTTTCAGTAGGAAACTAGGTGGGAGAGGGGATCCTGAAACTGGGAAGGAGGAAGTGGACATTTGGGTGGGTGGTATGTGCTGGAATATTCTGTGTATAAAATTCTACTAAAAACAGTTTTGAGCCACACTGCCTAAAATTAAAAAGCTAAAATAATGTTTAAAAAATTATTAACTGCAAAAAAGGAATGGCATCATTTAGAAGAGGCTATTTTATAGCAGAAGTATAAGGTTAACCAAGTGTTAAATTCTTTCAAGATGTTTCCACGTTCTTTATACTTTCCAAGACTATGCTTAGGAGAGCTTAGAAGCATGCTGTTGATAACAAGCACAGAATTCATGTTAAACAGGAAACTCTGTCCCTGGTTCTTATCCTTCTTTCAAGGAAGGGGTGGAGAGTGAGAGAGAGAAAGAAAAAGGAAGGAGGGAAGGAAGGAAGGAAGGAAGGAAGGAAGGAAGGAAGGAAGGAAGGAAGGAAGGAAGGAAGGAAGGAAGGAAGGAAGGAAGGAAGGGAAGGAAGGAAGGAAGGAAGGAAGAAGGAAGGAAGGAAGGAAGGAAGGAAGGAAGGGAAAGGAAGGAAGGAAGGAAGGAAGGAAGGAAGGAAGGAAGGAAGGTTATCCAGTTTTCTAAACACCAAAGGCTAATATTGGTTATTAGATCTGAAACGCAGTCTTCTCTTTGCCCTGAGAAAGTTTCAGAAAGGTTCTAAAATATTCCCATCACCCAATATCTATAAAATGAATGACCCTGTTATTTCAGCTTCAGCTGTACTTCTTGGAACGTTGGAATTTTGTTACTGATTTTAATTTCAGACACAGAAAAATAGAACAGTTCTATTTGTTTAGATTCATTCCCAGTTCCATCTGATGTCAAAAAAAAAACTGGTGAAGATTTGTAGTTAAATGGATTTGGAAAATTTATATCTCTTTTTTATGTATTTATTGTCACACCTAAGACTCAGTATTTCTCCTGGTTTCCGTGGGTTTTCCTATTAGCGCCAGAGAGGGAAAGGGGATAAAACACATTCAGAAGGTGTTTGAAAGCAGGGAAGGAGTGGGCTTGTCAGGCAGGGGATGGAGCAACCAGCCCCTGTCAGGGCGGAAGAAACCTTGACACAGATCAGAGGTTC
>JAJIBD010008798.1:0-27764 GCA_021461705.1 Cryptotis parvus
TGTTCAAGAAATAAAAGAGGACACGAGGAAATGGAAACACATTCCCTGCTCATGGATGGGGAGAATTAACATTGTAAAGATGGTAATACTCCCTAGAGCTCTGTACAGATTCAATGCAGTCCCTATAAGGATACCCATGACATTCTTCAAATAAATTGACCAAACACTCCTGAAATTCATATGGAATAATAAACCCCCACGGATAGCTAAAGCAATCCTCCGGAAAAAGAAGATGGGAGGTATCACCTCTCCCAACCTCAAACTGTACTACAAAGCAGTAATAATTAAAACAGCAAGGTACTGGAATAAAAACAAACCTGTGAACCTATGGAATAGAGTTGAGTATCCTGACACCCACCCCCCAAAGACATGATCAGTTAATCTTTGAGAAATGTGCAAAGAGTCCAAACTGGAGTAAGGAAAGCCTCTTCAACAAGTGGTGCTGGGAAAACTGGACAGCTACATGTAAAAAAATGAATTTGGAACTATGTCTAACACCTTACACAAAAATCAGATCAAAATGCATTAAAGATCTCAATATCAGACCTGAATCCATAAAGTACGTTGAAGAAAATATAGGAAAAAACCCTCCAGACATTGAAGCTAAAGATATTTTCAAAGGTGAAACACCATTAACAAAGCAACTAGAAGAAAAGTAAACATATGGGACTACATAAAACTAAAGAGCTTATGCACCTCGAAAGAAACAGTGACCAAGATAGAAAGACAGTCCACAGAATGGGAAAGAATATTCACCCAATACCCATCTGATAAAGGGGTTGATATCCAGGATATATCAGCACTGGTACAGCTATATAAGAAGAAAACAGCCAACCCCATTAAAAAATGGGGAGAAGAGATGAACAGATACTTTGACAAGGAAGAAATTTAAATGGCCAAAAGGCATATGAAAAAATGCTCATTATCACTAATCATCAGAGACATGCAAATCAAAACAATGAGGGAGCCTGGACGATAGCCCAGCGGGTAGGGCATTTTGCCTTGCACGCGGCTGGCCTGTGCCAGCCCGGGTTCGATCCCCGGCATCCCATATGGTCCCCGAGCACCACCAGGAGTAATTCCTGAGTACAGAGCCAGGAGAAACCCCTGAGCATTGCCGGTTGTGACCCAAAAAAGAAAAAAAAAAATGAGATAGCACCCTCACAGAGACTGGCCCATATCCCAAAAGGGTAAAAGCAACAAGTGCTGGCGTGGATGCGGGGGAAAGGGACTCTCATACATTGAGAGTATGAGAATGGGAATGTCGACTTGTACAACCTTTTTGGAAAACAATATGGACATTCCTCCAAAGACTAGAAATTGAGCTCCCTTTTGATTCAGTCATACCACTCCTGGGAATATGCCCTGGGAAGCCAAAAACACACAGCGGAAACACAATCGACACTTTTATTTTCATAGCAGCACTATTCACAATAGCCAGAACCTGGAAACAACCAGTATGCCCGAGAACTGATGACTGGATAAAGAAACTGTGGTACATCTACACAATGGAATACTATGCAGCTGTCAGGAAAAATTTGCCTATAAATGGATGGACATGGAAAGGATCATGTTGAGTGAAATTAGTCAGAAGGAAAGAGAGAGATATAGAATGACTGCATTTATTTGCATGACATAAATATATATGTGTATATATATGTATATATATATATATATATATATACTATATATATATACATATTATGACACCAAAATCCAGTGTCAGGCAAAACGTGGATCAGGAGGTCTTACCCAAAGTGGAAATTACCGCAAACATGTGGAAGTCAGGAGGTTAGGTAAGACAGAGAAGGGAACATGTGTGAATAAATGTCAAAAGGGTTAATACCAACCTAGAACTGAGCATTAAATACAGGCAAAAAAAATGCACATGATGGCTTCTAAGTGTATGTAGTGCAACCCACAATGTGTAAGAGAAGGAAAAGAGAGAAAGGGAGAGAGAAAAGAGATAAAGAAGAACCTGCCATTTAGGCAGGCTATGGGAGGGGGAGGGAATTGGGGACATTGGTTCTGGGAAATGGGCACTGGTGGAGGGCAGGGTGCTGGAACACTATGTGACCGAAACCTCTAAACATGAACAACGTTGTAATTGTATATCTCACAGTGGTATAATAAAATATTTAATTAAAAAAGTTAATGATCTCCAGACTAAATTATGGAGGCATAAGAAAAGTG
Source organism: Cryptotis parvus (assembly GCA_021461705.1). Taxonomy (NCBI): domain Eukaryota; kingdom Metazoa; phylum Chordata; class Mammalia; order Eulipotyphla; family Soricidae; genus Cryptotis; species Cryptotis parvus. The sequence continues at coordinate 2,194 of JAJIBD010008798.1, forward strand.
ACTGTAACTCTCAAGGCTGCTTTAAACCATATAGCTATTATACCTTAAATATTAATAGCCCCCCAACCCAACAATGAAAAGGGAAATATAAATGAAAAGAAATTTCTAAGAATTTAACTTCAAAGAAAAAGATTTTTATGGGATCTGAGAGAGTTTAACTAGTTGGAGCACATGATTTGCAGGAGGCCCAGGTTTGATCCCTGACACTTTATGGTCCCCCTGAGAACTACCATCAGGAGTGGCCCAAAACACAAAGACAAAATAAAATATAATATAAAAATGACCACCATGCCTCTGGCCAGACTCCATCACTTCATGACTGAGCTCCACAGAAAAGCTAACCTGCCAAAAATTTCAGGTACACTGGCAGTGTGGGGAGGTTTGCTGAAAACTCTGGGCATTCTCAGGGTTGGGATGGGCCACGCCCCGGCACCTTCCCATACTTCCAAAAGCCCCGGCAGTCACACCCACATCCCACGACTACCACCACTGTCACCAGATAGACTCATCTACCAATCCTGTCCCGAAGACTCATAAAAAAAATCTGGAAAGGTATCAACTTCCTGCCAACATTTCTCAGATTCCCAGTCCTCGCTGAGTCTTCTGGTTCATTCTCAGGAAGTGGGAGGACCAAGCTCCCACCCTACCAAACCCAGCTGGACTCACACCCCAGTAGCTATCTATAACCATGCCTCTGGCCGAACTGCCCAGTTAAGTATTCTGGATTTTCTGGAATGACATCTCCAAACTCTACAACACTAACATCCTAGTAGGAGCATAGCAGACTGGATGACAATGTAATGTAGACATCAACGAATTTCAACTAACAAACACATTAAAACATAAAGCTTAATTTACATAATATAGTAAACCCTCAGTCAGACAAGGACTTAATGACCCCATGGTGAATTATGACCAATTTCCTTTTACTGAAAAAAATTTTGATCATTCAATTAGCCATTTAGTGGTAACAGCAATGCAAAGTAAATTACTGTGGTCCTGCTATGGGGACAGGCTTGAAAGGTAGTTGGGAAAATCAGACAATAATGGAGGGAAGGTGACTGTGACGAAGTGATTGGTGTTAGAATATTAGCTGCCTGTAACAAATCATAATGGACAACTTTTTAAAACATGGTGTTTAAAGTGGAGAAATTTTTTTTTACCTTTGATGATAGAAGAGTGAAAAGCCCAAACCAGGTTCAACCTCTAGGGCCCTATAAGGGGTCCCTCCTTCACCAGCTAATTTCTGAGTGCAGGGTCAGGAGTAAGCCCTGAGCAACACTGGATATGGCCCCAAACTAATAAAACCTGTACCTAAAAAAGCTATTTTTTATCAAACTACTGGAAGAGCCATAAATTTCATAACCTTATAATCTAGATTTTAAGTGCTTTAGAAGTTCATTAATTAGGAGGTGGGCTGGGGGAGGGGGAGGGAACCGGGGACGTTGGTGGTGGGAGATGGGCACTGGTGGAGGGATGGGTGCTGGAACACTGTATGACCAAAACCCAAATATGAACTTTTTAATTGTATATCTTTGTAATTTGTAATTGTGTATGTATCTCACGGTGGTATAATAGAATACTTTTTTAAAAAGTTCATTAATTAAATTATAATTAAAACTGACAATGTTGAAAGCACATAAAACATTAAAATATAAAAAGCATATACACATCAATCAATTTTTCTTCTAATTTTTTAACTGAATGAACTATTTATCACCTGCAGACTTAACAGAATATGCGTAAGAAATGTTTTCGGGATTGTTTTTTAGGAAATTTATTTCTATTCTGTCATTCTGATTTGTGCTTATAAAATATATTTATTTTTTTTAAAAAGACTGACATAACTAAAACCTCCAAAGATGGTACTCTGGCATTTCGAATGAAGAAATTGAAAACAGCAGAGGTAAGGAGAGCACTTTCGCCCTCCCTCCCTTTCGGTTCCAAAGCCAGAGATAAACCTGGAATGTGAACAGTGCCCTCCCGTCGGAGGAAGGGTGACCTTATCACCGTCTACCACAGAGAAGGAGAAATGAGGCAGGGAGAACTCTGAAGGAACAGACCTTCCTAAAGTGACCCTCTCTCCGTAAGTCACTTCGTCCCAGTTTACTACTTCTAACTCACACTCCTTGCATCATCAATTCTTCACGCTATTTGTTCTAGTTGGGATTTTTGTTTGGGGGATTTTTTGTTCATTTTCTGCTTATGGAGTCACACCTGGGAGTGCTAAGGGGTTACTTCTTTCTTTACGTTCATGAATCACTCCTGGTGGGCTTGGGGGACCATCTGGGGAACTGGGACTCTAACCCAGCTTTGCTGTGTGCAAAGCAAGTGTTTTCCCTCTGTACTGTCTCGGGCCCCCTTCACAATTCATTTGTCTAAAACTTATTAAAAAAAAAAGTATTCCACTTTAGTCACTCCTTTGAGTCATCAATCTCTTCTGAGATTCACGTGCATGGACCAAGATTGTTAATAACTAAGTTGTTTATCTTCTAGTTAATTGTTATGCCCAGTAAGAGGCTTATATTTTCCAGTATAGAAAAATATGTCCCCCTATTGCTTCAAATATATAAAAATAACTGAGTTTATCTTTCATAATTTTTTTTTCATTTTTCAAGCATGCCCTGCTTAACTAAGTACATAAAGGTACTTGTTAATAAGAGGAAAAGACAAGAAACATTTTGTCTTTTCTTCCTGAGGGTAGCTTTAATTGGCCTTCTAAAACAAGGCACATTATATATTTTGTATTTAGGTTCCTGGGTTGTTTACAGTAACAGTTTTCTCTTTAAATGACCTCATGAGAGATCCACTTTGTTTTCCTAAGGTTCCCAGAAGAATGGCAGTCATATGGCCTTAGTTAACCACATATCAGTGGAATATGAATTATTCATGAACATTTGCAGAGTCTAAAGAAAACAGAAATGACCTCAACAAATTCAGTCACAAGACTTATTTAACAGAAATATTTTCTTAAACTGAAAGTTGTGAAGCTCCGCACAAGAAACAGACTTTACATACCCGATGACAACTTAAAGAATCTCTAGAACACTTTTTACCCAAACTCACATTTTAAAATACTGTCTAATCTATATATAGGCATAAAGTGAAACAGGTAACATATACAAAATTAAAAATGTACTTTTATAGTGTAACAACAATTGTTACAACAACAAAAATAGTAATTACAGGTTAACAGCAATTACCACACTTAATAGACATCTCTCTACGTTGATCCCATACTAATACATATAAATCTACAACTTTTTAAACAGAATTATCAGGAAGATAAATCTGAAGCATAATTTGCTAACACAATTCCGCCTCTTCAGATATTTACTTTGCAACCTATGACTACAATGTAACTACATTAATAATTTTAGTAGTGGAAATGTTTTAAATGTTATACATATTTCATCATACAGCTACTTCCTAAAAATATAATCACAAAAGAGACACAAATTTATGACTAATCATAGTGTATCATTATTTCCCTAGGGGTATGTACATCTAACAACAGAAAACTAGAATCCATTTATCAGAATATTATCTTCCTGAATACTGGTCTAAGAATATCTACCTCATAAGGAAGGAGACAGCTGCAGAAAGGAGTAAAACTTTTTTACCTTTCTGGGAAACTCACCTTGCCTTTTTGGTTCAAGGGTTCAATTGTTAAGCTATCAGGTCCAATATCCACAATATTGCCCATCTGAAATCCATCTGTAGGGTGTGGTGCCCAAACGGGCTTTCCATCCTCCATTTTTTAAAAGAACTTATGTTCTATTTCCTGTTTCAACAAAAAATTTTAAAAGCGTGAGTAAAAACAAGTAAAAACAACATCCTTTTACAAAATCAACAGTAAACAGCAGCATTCAGAAACTTATCTTTCCTACCACAGGTAATCCCGACTCGCCCTCCCTTCCGCCTGTTGTACACTGCTCCTCTTATCCACCTCTATCTGGATAAGGAAGCAGCAGAGCTGTTCTACCCTGAGCTAATACCTGCTCTTCAGATGCCTTCCTTCAGCTGTGATTGCAACATACTATACTTTGAGCAACCAGAAAAAGAAATGGTGATTTCTTTTTTAATCTGTTGCCTCAGTGTAATTTATAAGAGCACTTCCTTCTACTACCTCAAGTGCTCTAGATTGCACAACAAAATGAAAGCTAGTCCAGGACAGTAATACCAGAACCTTGGTGGTGTGCCTACTGTGGTAATACTGTATCCCTAAAACACAATGATATGCTTGAAAACCAATGTCACCCCAATACATTTTAGAACAGTAATAAAAATTTAATCCTGCCCCTCAAGGTGTTGCAGGTGTGGTTGAGGTGTCCAGCTACATTGGCAGGTGGCAGACAGGAGACAGGCTTGTCTACTCCCAGGGCTCTGCCCTGTAGGCCCTGGATGGTTGATGGTCTGACAAAGAAAATTAGACTGGGATGAATCCAGAGCCACGGCAGAGCCTGGCAAGCTACCTGTGGTGTACTCAATATGCCAAAAACAGTAACAATAATGGACCTCATTCCCAATGAATGGAGACATTACTGGTGTCTGCTCAAGCAAATCGGTGAACAATGGGAAGACAAGTGACAAGACAAGTGATAATAAAAATTTCAAGTCATACTACGGATGGTGTTACTGAATAATGAATCATTTCACGCCTAAGGATTAAAAGTGAGAAAAGGGAATTACTTTCTCTGGGATATTATTCATCGGTGCACTCAGGTATGAGTCCTGAAGGTGCCCAGGTGACTGCACAGAATGCTAGGGATCGAACCTGAATCAGCCACTGTATTATCTTTCCAGTTCTTTCTGGGATACTATTCTTGAAATTTGAGGCCACAGGGATGCCTCACCCATGTACTATGTATATTTATCCTCACAGAACACTCAACATAATATGGTCTTAGTTTTAGATAAAACCTTTATACATTAAACTGTATAGTACTAATAACATGAAAGTCAAAAGAATTCAACATATGAATATACCCATTTAGCAAGCATCCAAATCAATACACAGAACATTCCCATCACCCCAGAAAGATTCCTGCTCAATATTTACCCTCCAAGGCATTAACTCTTCTAGTTTTAATCATCATTTTTCCTTTTATTATATGTAAATAAAATCACACAGAATATATAGTTTTACATGCGAATATGAGTAGATAAGCATACCGGTATATATTTTTGTCACTGACATCTTCCATTTAATAACATGATCACCATGCAGTTGCATATAGTCTGATTTACCATTCACATTATAATTGTCAACAATTATCTATTATAATTCTATTAAGAGTAATCCAAGGGGTTTATGGCACGTGAAATATTTAATTTTAATGTACTCAGATGCACTAAGAACCAATCACTAGTTGAACGGTCCCCCATGTTGCGGCTTCAGGACCTTGATGAGAACTTATTCTCCATTACTTATCTGCACTTTAACACAAGCTGACACTGTGCCATTGCTCTCTCTGTGCTGTCCTCCCTCCAGTCCAGGGAGACCTATGCAGAGACTTTCAGCTCCATTCTCTCATTAAATCTAGGACGTCTGATATCTAACTGAATTTTTTTTTTAAAGCAGAGAGAGAGAGAGAGAAGCTAAACAGTAAGTACCTTATATGCATTTGGCCCAGATGAATCCCCAGCATCACACAGTCTCCAAAGCAGCACCAGGTACAGCCCTAATACACCCATGCACTGCCTTGGTGGCTCAGGTAATCTCTCACCCTGGCCCTGCAGGGCTCGAGAAGCACCTCATTATTAGACTGTCACACTGAACCACTGGCCTGCATAGTCAAGAATCTCTAGAAGAGGCGGGGCCGGGAGCAGCAGCCCAGCAGGTAGGGGCGTTTGCCTTGCACGCAGCCGGCCCATGCCGGCCTGGGTTCGATCCCGGCATCCCATATGGTCCCCCGAGCACTGCCAGGAGTGATTCCTGAGTGCAGAGCCAGGAGAAACCCCTGAGCATCGCTGGGTGTGACCCAAAAAAAGCAAAAAAAAAAAAAAAAAGAAGAAGAAGAATCTCTAGAAGAGGCCCCTGAAACTCCAGAGACCACTTGAGAGACATTCATTTCTCCAATTGATGGAGCTAACTGGCATATTTTCAGGGTACTTGTTTAGTATCTGTCATGTTTTGATTATACCATAGAGTTTGCTTTCCCCATCAAGCAAACACTATTATGTTTAAGTGTAATTCTGAGTAATGAAACTAAATGAAGAATCCCCCATATAAGTAAATCATTAACACTGCTTCAGGCTGATACTACTATACCTCCATAAGATCTCAGTGCTTTAAATGACATCTATATGCGAGTTTGTTTTTTTCCCAGCCCAGGATAATGCTACCTCACCAAATATTAAATTGGAATCAGGATCATGGCCTCAACCGCAAGTGCCTTACCTCCCGTACACTCTCTACAGCCCCTTCAAGGAACATTTCTATCAATTGAGAGACCGTAGTGACAGTCTAGAGGGTACTAGACTGAGAGATCAGAGTGATAGTCTGTGTGTATAGTCTTGCCTTCCATGTGGCCAACTGGGGTTTGACCTCTGTAATTCCATGTTATTCTGAGGGCCCACTAGGAGTGATTCTTGAGTTCAGAGCTAGGAGTAAGCCCTGAACACTGCAAGGCATGGCCCAAAAACAAATAATTTGTCTACTGGAGGTCTTTTAATTACACTAGTATTATTATTCTTTTCTACACCTTTGCCTATTCTTCCTCATGAACCATGAAGGCAGTACCACTGCCTGATCAAAACTGAACTCATCCTCAATTCTTCCAAATCCACATCCTATCAGGTGAATTACCATCTCTAAATAAGTATCTCCTATCTAGCTCACTTTTCTGAATTTACTTATCAAAAACAATAGGTCTCATTATCAAGACATCTTTAAGTTAGCTGATGTTGGTATTCTATACAAATTACTAGAAATTTTATAAAAAGAAAATCAGCTGTCATTTCTATTCCATCAGGGCACTGGACTGGTCCCATCTGTCTCTAAGGCCCAACACGGGGACAATTCAATATTTACTAAGAGAAGGGACTGTTCCCTTCCCAAGAAAATGAGACTAGGAAGTGCTGGAAGGCCAACCTAGCTTGAAACTAAGCTCCACTGCCATCTGACTAGCTTTTAAACAAGTTATTTAATCTCTCTGATCATTATCTTGATCCTTACCCCTACAGAATCGCTATGAGGATTAAATGACATAAAACTGAGAGGACCATTCGAAGGGATCCAACAGGTGCTAGACACATTTCACACCTTATATCTGATCACATTCCTTGTATAATCCTACCATTAAATTACAAAAAAAAAATCTTGTGATAACTCTAAAATATAAAAGAAATAATAACAACAAAGGGTCATTTTAAAAATAATGACCTATAAAAATCACAGCAAAGCAAAACCCCTAAAGTTCAAAATAAAATGGCAAATTTTCTTCAACATCTGAACTGCTTTACCGTTTCTGAATCACTCGCTACAACTTCACAGGTAAGGCATTTGGGCACACATATAATGCTATTCCTGCATCAGGCCCCTAGGGTAGTAAAGGGTTTTATTTCTGATTATATAACATAGCACCGGGAGAAAAAAAACAGAAAGAATATTAAGAGTTAATTTAGTGAGTTTATAATTCTTGGAATTTGGTATTGGAGAACAGTACTGGAGTTAAGGCAATCAGCTGACCCTAGTTTGACTCCTAGTTAACTTTATTTGGTCCCCAAGCAACGCCAGGAGTGATTCTTGAGCACAGAGCCAGAAGTAAGCCTTGAGCCCCAACAGGTGTGGTGGTGACATAATATAATATAACATACCGCTCAACTGTAAGCAAAGACAAAATCATGAGATTTGCTGCTATGCGGATGGATCTGGAGAGTACCATACAGAGTTCAGACAAAAGGAGAAAGACCGGACACAGTCTTCGATATCTCATATGTGCATAAAAAGAAACAGGGAATAACAAATGGCAGACAGGAGCAGAATCTGAGAACTAGTTTACAGAACTGAGCTCACCAGGGTGAAGCTGGGAGAGGTTGGGGTGGTGGGGAAGGCAGGATGCTGAAACAAGGTGGCGGGAGGGACACGGGTGGAGACTTCGTTGCTGGAACTTTGTATCTTGAAACTATCATTAAAAAAAAATCAATAACAAAATAAAAATAAATTTAAAAAAAAAACCTTTTTACCTGAAAAACAAAATGGGCAGTGCTGTGCAAATTAAAACAGTTTGCAGCTTAAATCACAGGACGTGGATCAAAGTTTCGATGTTTCAGGGTCTCAAAGAACTATACATCAGCAAAATCACAAGTGAGATGACACACACCATTAATCAAGGTAAGGAAAATTTTAATAGAAATTTATTCATTTCTTTACAAAACAGCCTTTTTTTTAATGATGGGGCTGGAGAGCTAGTACAGCAGGTAATTCGCCTCCCTTGCATGCAGCCAAGCTAGGTTAGAACCCAGGCATCCCACATGGACTCCCAAGCGCTGCGGGTGGGATCTCTGAGTACAGAGCTAGTGCTCAACTCATGAGCAGTGCTGGGTGGCCCCGAAACAAAAATAAATAAAATTTTTAAAAGATAAAAAACTGAAAATATGTTCTAAAAAAAATCTTAGATTTTGAAACATATTTTTGGTATCTCTGGCTTTTACTCTCCTAAATGTCCCAAGCAGAAGCTGAAGAATTTGAAGAATTTTATCATCAATAAGCATGGTCATTTTCAGAGATGACCAATCATACTCTATCATTACTTTACAAACACAAGTGCAAACCTAGAACATTCTCATGAGATTCTTTTTTTTTTTTTTGCTTTTTTAGGTCACACCTGGAAATGCTCAGGGGTTACTCCTGGCTCTTCACTCAGGAATTACTCCTGGTGGTGCTTGGGATGCTGGGGATCGAACCCAATCGGCCACATGCAAGGAAAACGCCCTACCTGCTGTGTTATCACTGGCTCCTCTCATGAGATTCTTAAGCTCTAAGTTTTGTTTTTGTTTCTGCCACTACCTTGGGCTGTGCGTGCATACGCATCCATGTATGCCTATCATGAAAATCGGGACCTTGAAGCAAACCAAACTATCCTCTTGTGATTCCTAATGAAATCACCTCAGTGTCAAAGGGAACAAAGTCAGCATTTCACTGAATATTCACTATGCCCCCAACATTACACTAATCTGTTATCTCATTTCATCTTTATTATTTTTCATAGTAACCATAATTCCTGTTTTGAAAATGAGTTTCCGAAGTTTTAGCAAGAGTCCAAACAGAAAAAAAACTACACAAAGAATTGAGATATGATTTATGAAACTTATCTTTGTCACGAAACCTAGAAAAAAGACTATTGTCCTAACTCATTTTAATGGCATAAACAATAGTTTGAAGCTATATGAAAATTCCGATTCTTTATTTTTATTTTTTTAAAAATTATACTACTGCAAGATATACAATTACAAAGATGTTCATAATTGGGTCTCAGTCACACAGTGTTCCAGCACCCATCCCTCCACCAGTGCCCAATACCCACCACCAATGTCCCAACATTCCCTCTCACCTCCCCCAGGCTGCCTCTTTAGCAGGCACCCTCTCTCTCTCTCCTCTGTCTTCTCTTCTCTCTCTCTCTCTCTCTCTCTCTCTCTCTCTCTCTCTCATTGTGGCTTTCCCTACAGACATTTAGGGTTTATAATGCAAGTTCTCTTTGTGTATATTCAATGCTGTTTGGCATTACCATTTCCCACAATTAGTAGAACACTGGCATATATTTATATGCATATATGAATGCAGTCATTCTGTATCTGTACTTTTCCTTCTGACCAATTTCACTCAGCATGATACTCTCCATGTCCATCCATTTGCACGTTAATTTCATGATTTCGTCTTTTCTGACAGCTGCATAGTATTCCATAGATGCATAGTATTCCGTAGATGAACCACAGTTTCTTTAGCCAGTCCTCTGTTCTCAGGCATTTGAGTTGTTTCCAGATTCTAGCTACTGTGAATAGTGCAGAAATGAACAAAGAAGTACAGATAGTGTTTCTGTTATGTGGTTTTCAGTCTCGGGTATATTCCCAGGAGTGCTATTGCTGGGTCAAATGGGAGCTCAATATCTAGTTTTCGGAGGAATGCCCATATTGTTTTCCAAAAGGGCTGGAGCAGTCGGCACTCCCACCAGCAAGGGATGAGAGTTCCTTTCTCCCCGTATCCATGCCAGCTTGGTTGTTCTTGCTCTTTTGGATGTGTGCCAGTCTCTGTGGTGTGATATGATACCTCATTGTTGTTTTGATTTGCATCTTCCTGTTGATTAATGATGAAGAGCTCTTTTCATATGCCTTTTGGCCATTCAAATTTCTTCCTTGTTGAAGTTTCTGTTAATTTCTTCTCCCCATTTTCTGATGGGGTTGGCTGTTTTCTTCTTGTAAAGTTTTACCAGTGCGTGATGTATCCTGGATATTAACCCCTTATCAGATGGGCTTTGGGTCCCAGTCTGTGGGTTGTCTCTGTTTCTTGGTCATCGTTTCTTTTGAGGTGCAGAAGCTTTTCAGTTTTATATAATCCCTTTTGTTTATCTTTGCTTCCATTTGCTTTGTCAATGGTGTTTCGTCTTTGAAGATTCCTTTAGTTTCGATAACATAGAGCATTTTTCCCATGTTTTCTTTGATGTGCCTCATAGATTCATGTCTGATGTTGAGATCTATAATTCATTTTGATCTGACTTTTGTGCATGGCATTAGGAGGTCTAAGTTCATTTTTTTACATGCAACTGCCCACTTTTCCCAGCACTATTTGTTGAAGAGGATTTCTTTGCTCCACTTTCTATTTTTTGCTTCTTTATCGAAGATTAAGTGATCATATATTTAGGAGTGTATTTCAAGATATTCAGTTCTATTTCATAGGTCTACAGGTCTGAATCTTTATACATATTCAATGTAGTCCCTATAAGGATACCTATGATATTATTCAAAGAAATTGAACAAACACTCCTGAAATGTGTATGGAAAAATAAACCCCCACAAATAGCTAAAGCAATCCTTGGGGAAAAGAAGATGGGAGACATCACTTTCCCAAACTTCAAACTCTCCTACAAAGCAGTTGTAATTAAAATGGCATGGTATTGGTATACATCCAATTATTTCTTTCTTAACATTAAAATGGTTATATCGCTGGGGCTGGATATAATACAACACGTAGGGCACTTGCCTTACACACAGTTCACCTGGGTTCAGTCCCAAGTCTCCCATGTGGTCCTCCCCATCACCTCCAGGAGCAATTCTTGAGTGCAGAGTCAAAGCAAACCCTGAGCATCGCCAGGTGTGGCCAGAAAACCAAATTTTAAAAAAAGTTAAATGTGTTACTTACCAAGTCTTAATTAGTATTTGTATTTAGATTCCTGTTTTTTTGTTTTGTGGTGTCCAAGGATCAAAGAAAGAGACTCACACATGCCAGGCAAATGCTCTACCTCAGAGTTAACAGTTCCAGCCTTGGATTTAAGTTTGTTAATAAGTATATTACAAGGAAGTAACTGGACTTTGGCTTGAGTGGCCTGTGCTAAAAGTAAATGGTAATAAGAGGAGGTAATTTTTTCTTCCAATTAATACTGTATCAAATGACTTGTTGAGACTCAAAATAATCAACCAAAGGATTACAGCTTTTCATTAAAATGTTCTATTTCATTCAACTACCAAATACCTGACTTATTTCCTACTTAACTGACCTATTAGAAAAATGCAACAAAAAGTTCAAATATTCTACAAACTGACCATGTTGAGCTAAATTTTTCATTTCTCTTCAGCACCCTAATAGGACATTTTTTCAATATACCCCCCCCTAGAGTGAGATGCATGATTGTAATTTAGAATATTTTGCAGAGAAGTTGGATCACATTAGAAAAGTTCATTTGCTTGGCTATAACACCATAATCAAAGAACAGGTAGCGAGGAGCATTTTAAACTTTACTCTGAAGAGATAATAACAGTTTGATTTTGAAAAGTTTGGTTTGGGGGCTGTTGGGTGACACGCCCTACTGAGTTCCTAGGTCCCTGTCACATTTAGCTTATGTAAGAGTTGCCCCCTGCCTTTAGGGAATTTCCAGAGGAGACACATGGGAGCTTGGGCAGAACGATTGATTTCATAATTTTATAGGGCAAAAATATTCTTATTATGAATCTTGCTTGCTCCAGTTCAATACTCTTCTACTCCCACGTGTCCCCAAGAGGGAAAGACATGTAAATATTCCAAGAGTATTTGGACATGATGGATCAACCATAATATAATCAGTTCTAGTTCAAAGAGACATGCCAGTGCACTTCCAGGCAAACTGACATATTTCTGATTCTAAAGGTAATGCCAAAGTGAAGTATTCTGATGGATTTTTGGACCTTGGTGGAATCTAGAGTCTGGAATTCACTGGCTATATATTCATAGTAAGAAGTATTAATGCCATTCTCTACAAATTACATTCTGAATTCCTTTCTGGTTCAAAGATGCAGCCACTGGGCGGAGTGGGTAGGGTGCGGGTAGCAAGGTGGTAGGGCGTTTGCCTGAGGACATTTGCCCAGTAGGTAGGGCGTTTGCCTTGCACGTGGCCGGCCCATGCCGGCCCGGGTTAGATCCCCGGCATCCCATATGGTCCCCGAGCACTGCCAGGAGTAATTCCTGAGTGCAGAGCCAGGAGTAACCCCTGAGCATCGCTGGGTGTGACCCAAAAAGCAAAAAAAAAAAAAAAAAGATGCAGCCGCTCCCCCACTCTGATAGGGAGATTGTATCTCAGGGAGTCAGCTCTGGCATTTGTAAAGCTTGTGCTAAAGGGCCCACCTGACGATTTGCATTTCAATATAGTCATTAACCTGGCTTCCTCTCTAGATAGCCCAGCCCACCATGAGCTGAGGTGGAAATTTTTGGCGGGCTTCTATCTATAAAATAACTAGGAGAAAGGAGAAAGGGCTTTTGGCCATTTGACTCTTCCTCTTCACTCTGCCTCTGCGCTTCTCCTCTCCCTTCTCTTCCCTGTTGGGCCTTAGCACATAGTAGCTGCCAACTTGGCCCTTGGATTCTAAATCTACACGTGGCCAGGGCCCAACTAAGAACCTAAAGTCTGGTGTTTTCCTACTGTTGAATTGTATACCTGAACAAGTGTGAGTAAAGCCTTTTTGAAACTCCGTCTCTGACCCAGAGGCGCTAAGGGCTTACTCCTGGTGTCTCAGGAAACCATATTTGGGGCTTGGAATTAGACCAGAGTTGAAAAGACTAAGCACTGTTGGGGCTGGAACAATGGTCCAGCAGGTGTTCCCTGTGCCCGGCCTGGGTTTGATCCCTGGCATCCCCATATGGTCCCCGAGCCAGGAGTAACCCCTGAGCATTGCAGGGTGTGACCCAAAAAAAAAAAAAAGAAAGACTAAGCACTGTCCTTTTTTCTCATGTTTATTTTTAAAAGAAAGTACATTACCTTTTTTATGTAATGCTCAGAGAAACCAAGCTCACTATCATGCTCACCTATGAAATAACGCTGTAGTATATTGCTCCTTATTCTGAGTCTTAGACATAAATACTGTTTTGGTCTAGATGCTGTTACAAATGCTCTCAACTGAACAGGTAAGTCTGGAGTTGGGGATGTGGCTCAGTAGCACATTACATTTTTAGTAGCACTTTACATTCCCTGTATGAGTAAAGCCCTGGGTTTAACACTAGCATCATTAAAATAAAAACAGTAACTTTAATCTGTTTAGTCACATTTTATGTGTACCATCACTTTAATTATTGCAAGTAAATGGCATTTTTTTTTTTTTTTTTTTTTTTTTTGCTTTTTAGGTCCACTCAGCAATGCTCAGGGGGTACTTGTGGCTCTGCACTCAGGAACTACTCTTGGCAATGCTCAGGGACCATATGGGATACCAGGGATTGAACCCAGGTCGGCTGCGTGCAAGGCAAATGCCCTACCCACTGGACTATCACTCCAGCCCCCATTTTGCAGTTTATAAAATAAAATGAATTATTTTCAAATCACATCTACTTTCACTGCTTTTGATCTTACTCCACAACAATTTCTGAAAGCAAATATCTACTAACCTGTCTCTAAAAACATTCAGATTTCTGTACCTTTTTCATAGTGGGGCGAACTTCCACTGTGCCAATCTGCTCAAGCTGACGTATATTCAAAGGGTATGCAAAGAGCTACGCTCTGGTGCTAGGAGAGGGAAGTGCTGTGCATGAGGGATCAAACTCCAGGGTCTTCTGTGTACCAGGTATGCGTCTACCATCCCACTTGAGCCACAGCCCCTCGCTTTTTTCAATAACCAAGTATTCTCCCAAGCTTTTACCACATTGACTTACCAATCTGCATCTGTGTCCCTCTAGTCCTCCATCTTTTTTGTTACTGAGGCCAAATAATTATACAAATGTAATAAAAATTCCTCATTCCAACCCACCAGACCCTATCCCCTCTGGAATACCAAAAGATGGTACTTCAGCAATCTCTTCCTACTCCCTGTCCCTGCTCCTCCCCCTTCTTATCCCCTACCCCTCCCTTACATGTTGCTAAGTTACATGATCCATTTTCATTATTTGCCTTACTCAAATATCAAACATCATCTGGTGCAGTTGGGTACTTTCTCTTGAAACACACTGTTCATTTACTAGATGACTCCTTATTCTTCTGGTTTTTCTAGCACTGCTTTTACATACCTTTTACTATCCTTTGGCTGCATGCTACTTTTACTGTTAATAACAGAAACTCAGGAAATATATATTCCGGCTTTTTATCTATCTGCTGTTCATTTCACCTAGTTTTAAGAATATAAAGACGAGGCTGGAGCAATGTTAGAGCAGGGAGGGCAATTGCTCTGCACACAACCACTCCCTGGCTCAATTACCAGGATCCCGCATGATCCCCCAAGCATCACCAGGCGTAATTCCTGAATGCAGAGCTAGGAGTAAAAATGGGTGGGGATCCAAACCAACATTTACCCACTTGTTAATATTCTCACATTTAAATTCTCCTGTTGATAACATCTCCGCCTGAATCTTCGGATTATCTAACACTTATAGACAACTCAAACTCACTACCTAGGAGGCGAATAGGCCATCTTAAACTAAAATATCCTTCTTTCTCCCTTTTCAAATCTATTCTGCTCATGTCTGCTAGTCTCTAAATTCACCGGGCAAACTTCCATGTCAGTATTCTGGCATTTGGTGTTTGTAGACTGCCCAGAAACACATGAGTGTGCTCTGCATTCTAGCTTGACTGGGCCTTCATTCCATTATCACTTTTCAAGGGAAGACAGCTTTGCAGAACCACCATCAAAACAGAAAACCCTAACACTCTTCACTACCTTTCTGTGCACAGTACATGTGATAAACATATATATGTTTCACTCACGTTGAATAAAAACTCCTTCACTCCAGGAGTTTTGTTTTATCACTATTAGGAATCCAAGTACACCCAGAACAACACCAGGTACACACACATTAAAAAAAAAAAAAAAAACTTATCTGCTAAATTGAAAAATAATTTTATCATCCTGACACCTGTAAAACAGCCAGTTTTACTGCAAAAATAAGATACCCCAAGCACAGAAATCTAACACTCTAACATAACCCCCTAGATAGTACACCCCACTCCTGGGAGAGCAAGCAAAACCTCCCATCAGGCTTTTGAAATACTGAAACCAGATTAAGGAGATCTACTTGTACCTGAAAGTCTTAAGATGGGCCCTTAGTACTTTTCAGCAGTGCTAGCTCCTGGGACACCCCCACCCCCCATGATATTCTAAGGAACATACCTCACAGCTGCATGCTTCTGAATGATAGGGCGGATCTAGTCACATGCTTAGTCTCATGTCAATTCTGAATTTTCTTTGGTAAAAAGGGGTAATATCATATCTCATGTAACTCAATGCACAGTACGAATTCATGGAAAGGAAGGGCAGCATTCACTGCTGGTGAGGTGTGCCCTTTAACAGGAAACCTCACCGACAGCTCAGAATTTACTAAGATGGATGGCTCAGAGGACATTCTCAATAACCAGAAAGAAGTTCAGAAGGCAGTTTTCAACTAGCTTAAGTTTGTTCTTAACTTTTTGTCCAGTTTGGAGTTTTGAGCAATACCTAGCAGAGCTCAGTAAGCAGAGCTTACTCCTGACTCTGTACTTATTAACTCCATGGGCTAATACTATTTAAAATACTTCATTTGCATTTTCAAACAGTGATGGTATTCACTATGTATACGTTGCTTTTTCCAAACCCATCTATTCTGTGCCTCTCATGTACAAACTTATTGCTCCTCCCTGGCCAAGGCAGTGTTCCACTTAAATAAGAGTTCTAAGTGAAATAAATGCTCTCATGTGGGAACATCAAGAGACTAATTTCATTGTCTGACTTAGTCATCCAAGGAGGCTGTAGAGAGAGAACAATTTATGCTGGGTCTTTATGGGCCAAGGATTTTTTCTCAAAAAAAAAATCAAAAAACGTAACTCATGGGGGATATTTTAGAAAAACGAAATACGAAAAACAAATTCAGAGATCTAAAATAGGAGTGTCCTAAGGAGGAGAAAACAAACTCAACTGAAGAAGAAACTGAAAAGACCCATGATAGGACTTCACTAATTACTCTAGAGGCAGTGAAGAGCCATCTAATTAGATATGCATATGAGAAAGATCACTGTGATCTGGTAGAGGGTACTCCATGAATTCAATATGATGGGGAAATTCCAACAACAAAATCAGAGCAGATTTACAAAGGATGACAAATAGCGGAAATACCAGACTGCAGGAAATAATTACTGAATGTATAAATAAACAACTAAACAGGCTGGCTGGGATTTCAAAGATAAAAAAAATAACTGAGGCATATAATCCCTAATGAATAAAGACTGAATGGTCGGGGCTGGGAGCTAATATTGGGGCTGGCAAGGCACATGCCTTGCATACGGGGGTTCTACACAAGAACAACATGGCTCTCATGCACTATCAGGTGCCGCACTGGAGGCCCCAAACACCCTCAGGTGTGGCCCTGGAAATGAGCACCACCAGGGTAGCCCCAGATAGCTCAAGTACTTCAGGCCACAAGCAGCACTGCCGCCTCAATCCCTCATGCTAAACTACTGCAGATAAAAGGGTGGAGGGGCCACAAGGCCTCCTAGGCACCATTTTGGGACCCTCCTCGTCCCTACCCCATGAAAAAAAAAAACAAAAATACTACATAAAAAACCCCAATAAAAATTTTAATGTCTCATAAATTCTCTAAATGTCAAATTCAGAATGGTAATCATTATTTAAGATTATTCAGCAACTGGGTATTTCTGGTTACTGCAGACTACTGAGCTGTAACTATCTGTCAAATCAGATGTATTCATTAGTTGTCTTCCAATTTAGCATTTCACACAAAGTATTGGACAAATGAAAATAAGTAAAGAGAAGCAGGAGCGATAGTCCAGCACGTAGGGCATTTGCCTTGCACACGGCCTACCGGGTTCAATCCCCAGCATCCCATATGGTCCCCCAAGCACTGCCAAGAGTAATTCCTGAGTGCAGAGCCAGGAGTAACCCCTGAGCATCGCTGGGTGTGACCCAAAAGAAAAAAAAAAGTTAAAAGAAAAAATAATAAACAGTGTAAAATAACAGATTCTCAAAAACATGAGTAAAAAGCACAAAGCCATGCTCAAAAGTCAGCACACTTACTGGTAGAACTTTACAAGAAGAAAACAAACAACCCCATCAAAAAATGGGGAGAAGAAATGAACAGAAACTTCAGCAAGGAAGAAATTCGAATGGCAAAAAAACATATGAAAAACTGCTCATCATCACTAATCATCAGAGAGATGCAAATCAAAACAACAATGAGATATCAATTTACGCCACAGAGACTGGCACATATTCAAAAGAGCAAGAACAAGTGCTGGCGTGGATGTGGGGAAAAGGGGACACTCATCCATTGTTGGTGGGAATGCCGGCTGGTACAGCCTTTCTGGAAAACAATATGGACATTCCTCCAAAGACTAGAAATTGAACTCCCATTTGACCCAGCCATACCACTCCTGGGAATCTACTCTGGGAAGCCAAAAATATGCAGCGGAAACACCATCCCTACTCTTATGTTCATAGCAGCATTATTCACAATAGCCAGAATCTGGAAACAACCAGAGATGCCCGAGAATCAATGACTGGATAAAGAAGCTTTTGGTACATCTACACAATGGAATACTATGCAGCTGTTAGGTTAGATTCCCCTAAAACGAAGTTATAAAATTTGCCTATAAATGGATGGACATGGGAAGATTATGTTGAGTGAAATTAGCCAGAAGGAGAGACACAGATACAGAATGACTGCATTTATTTGCATGACATAAATATATATGTACATATTATGATACCAATATCCAAGGTCAAGTGAAACATATCAGGAGGCCTTGTCAAAGGTGGAAATTATCACAAATGTGTGGGAGTCAGAGGCTAGGTAAGACAGAAAATGGAACAGTGTGCTAACAATTGTCGAGGGTACTAATACCAACTTAGAACTGAGCATTAAATAGAGGCAAAAAGATACACATGACAACCCTTTAATGTATGTTCTGTAATCCATAGTCTGGAAGAAAAGGAAAAGAAAAAGAGAGAGAAATGGAAAGAAATAAAGAACCTGCCATGGAGGCGGGCTGGTGGAGGGGGAGGGAACCGGGGACGTTGGTGGTGGGAGATGGGCACTGGTGGAGGGATGGGTGCTGGAACACTGTATGACCAAAACCCAAACATGAATTTTTTAATTGTATATCTTTGTGTGTTTGTTTTTTTTATTTTTAGATTTTTCCGCTTAAAGGGTGGGGGGTTTTGGGGGGTGGTGGGGGGGGGGGTTGGGGGGTTTGGTTGGGGGGGGGCCGGGGGGGGGGGCGGGGCCCACCCCCCGCGCCTGCGGGGTTTTATGTGTAATTAATATATATAAATATATATAAAATAGATAGATAGATAGATATAGATAGATAGATAGATGGATAGATAAATAAATAAATGAATGAATGAATGAATGAATAAATAAATAAATAAATAAATGAATGAATGAATAAATAAATAAATAAATAAATTGGGGCCGGGCGATAGCCCAAGCGGGTAGGGCATTTGCCTTTGCATGCGGCCAGCCCATGCCGGCCGGGTTCGATCCCCGGCATCCCATATGGTCCCCCGAGCACCGCCAGGAGTGACTCCTGAGTGCAGAGCCAGAAGAAACCCCTGAGCATTGCCGGGTGTGGCCCAAAAAGCAAAAAAATAAACAAATAAAGAAATAAATAGTAAGTAAATAAAAAACAAAATCTTTCACTCTCCTAGGTGAAAGATTTTTTTAAAAAACAAATGCAAACAAAAAAATAGGTTTGTAAGTAGCCAAATACTTACCAGCGCCCCTGAAAATAGAAGCCTGCCTGTTTTTCTTTCTTCATTTTAATTTTTCTAACTTTCTAATTGTATTTGGAGACAGATACGACTTTTTTGTATTATTGTACTTCATAAAAAAGTGTTTTTTGAAGCCAATATGCTTTTGTTGAGTCACTTGAAAAGTTAATCTGATAACCTTTGACAAACAAATAGAACTAATCACCTTAAACTTGGAATAGTAACTATAAGATCCCAAACTACAAATATCTTCCTGTCTCAAAGAGCATGACAACATCTCAGTGGAATCCAGTTAAAGGGTTAAAGGGCTTTAGATTCCCTAAACAGAGTTTTAAAAAGTAAGCAAACTTGTTTGTTTTGTGTTTTAGTAGATCTCACAAAGGAAACTCTCTCAAGTGTGCTTTGGGCATTCTGCCTTTACTCCTAGCTGTGAATGGTTTCTTTTTACTTCTGCTGTTTTCCACCCACACAAAATGCAATCCTGAGTTTTTTACAATATCAACTTACACATTCCCCAGTAATGAAGGTCAATTGGGTCCCAAAACCTTAAGCCCTAGTAGCTCAAGTACTGGGTTGCTATTTTTATAAATCTCACTCATCTTCTGGGCTTAATTACGTAATGATTATTCAACCATTAAAATTCAACTCAGCTACAATTTAGTTTTCAATTCATGAGAGTTACCATCCCAGAAGTGACTGTTAGAACCATTGAGTGCTCTTCAGGAAGGAAGGATTTCTTCACGATCCTAATATGGGCCTGCCTTTTCCCTTTAATTGTTTAACTTGATTACAATCTTCTCACAGACCCATTCAGGACTGATCATGTGTCATGGAAATAGTCTCTAATAGTTCTATTAAAGAGACAAAAGAACATTTAAATATATGAATGTTAATGGTCAGAACCAACATGGGCTGTCCCAGTCCATACCCATAGCGTGACTGCTCTCTGAGCCTGCCGCTCTCACGTTGAGAACTACAGTAACTGCTCCTTGGGGGACACTAGAATTCTTGGCACAAAGCATCCAGTGCTTGAATTCTCACCCTGCCACACTCTCTGACAAGACATTTATCTGGAAGCACAAGTCACGCAATGCTGAGAAATGTTCTAGGAAATGCTCTGATGATGTTTCTATTTTACTTCTTTAACAATATCTTCCATATTTTGCCCTCCTTCTGAACAGGCTATAATTGAACAATGAATCTTTATGATACTTCAACTCTCATTTTCTACTCTTTTATCACCCATTTCTTTTTCTTTCTGCCATGCCGAAGACTTCCACCTGAACCACATTCCCAATTCTTTACTGCTGTATTCCAAACCTCGTGAGGAACGTCTCCACTTTACTTTCTATCCTTCTATTGATTTTTTTCTTTTTGGGTCACACCTGGCAATGTTCAGGGGTTACTTCTGGCTCTGCACTCAGGAATTACTCTTGGCGGTGCTTGGGGACCATATGGGATGCCGGGAATTGAACCCGGGTCAGCTGTGGTCAAGGCAAATGCCCTACCCGTTGTGCTAGTGCTCTGGCCCCTCTAATGAAAATTTTATTTCTCTTACTTTGAAGTTCACTGCATAGACTTTGTTACTGTCTAGTTTTTTCTAGTTATCCATTCACAAGACATGATAGCTGATTCAGTAAATCAAGGTCATTGCCTTGCAATTTTAAATCTAATGTAACTGAGAGCTACAGTATCTTTTCTGTGGGAATAATCCCAACGCTAGTATCTTTATCTTCCACTGATCAAATTCTATTTTCCAGGGGCTGGGAGATAGTACACACATTGAGGTATGTGCAACTGACACAGGTCCCATTCTGGCTTCACATGCTCACATGGTCCCCTGAGCATCCTCAATGCAGCCCCTGAGGTCCCCCAACACCACTATGTTAGCCCAGGTGTCCCTGGCACTGCAGGGCCTGTGCAGCACATACTCAGCCCTTGTGCTGAACTGGTAGATAACCCAGTTAGTTGGCCAAGAACTGACAGCAGGGCCCTGGGACATCCTGAGGGACCTCATAGGAGGCCCATCTACCCCAAAACAATTTTTTCCAAAGAACAAGGCCACTGGCAAGACAGTTAAAGGCCAAATGTCTAATCTCCTCACACTCTAAACCTGTCAGGATTCTTCAGCTTGATTTAGTCCCTTGGTTTCCTTCAGTAACAATTTAGACTATAAATTCCTTCACTTAAGTAAACCAGATAATATTCCATATTTACTTAAGTCCTTCATCTACTATTGCTTCTTTTTCTAATTTTTTGCTCTTTCAAATTGAGACCTATTTTTTAAAAAATTACTGTGCTATTATTGTAATGAAAGATCAGGATAAAAGAGAGATAAATGTTCAAAACAAACCCAGGTACAAATGTTTTATAGAATAATTCACTGCAGATTATTTTCATTGTTGCATCAGAAATAAACAACAAAAAATCAAAATATTAGTGTATTTTATATTTCCTAATGTTTTATTACTATAAACATTCCTTACTATAAGTACTTTAACTTAATTTTTCAAAGTTTAATATAAGATGCATTTCAGGCATATGAATTATATTCTGACAGATTTGTATTCTTTCTTCATAAAATTAGAAATGTATTCCCTGAGGGAAAGAGGTTGAATTCCAGGGTAGAGTAAATCATTTTAAGATGAGAAAAACTTTTTTAATTATTGGGTGAGGAGCAGAGAGCTAGCACAGAATATAAGGCACTTGCCTTGCACACAGCAGACCCCAGTTCAATTCCTGGCACTGCATGTCCCTGAGCATGGCCAGGAGTGGCTCTGGGGCCAAGAGTTAGAAGTAGACCCTGACACTGCCTGGTGTGCTCCAAATCTACCCAATAAAATTACAAAAATATTAAATCTCACAAAAATCTTCAAATAAATGCTCACATATATACATTAAATTATAAAGCAAAGGAAAATATGAAATATCCAAAATTAGAAGAACAGTACTGTTGCTTATCATTCTTCAGATACCCATCACATGGTAACAATCCCACAGAAGGTATATTACATATTTTTACTTCATTTAAATATTTCTCAAAAGCTACAGCCTAAAGGAAGGGTCTAATGGCTGTATAAAAACCATGGAAGATATAAATAAATATACATTGGAATACTATGCAGCTGCAAGGAACAATGAAATCATGCAATTTGGTGGAACTGGAAGGCATCATATGTTGAGTGAAGTAAGCCGGAAGAAGAAAGACAAACAAACACAGGATCTTATCTGTGGTACAGAGAATAACCGGATGAGGAAATGTAGTAAAGGGGGAAATGCCTATATCACCCTTAACCTCAGAGTTTAGAGAGGAGAAAGAACGAAATCAAGTGGGGGAAGAAGGAAAGGGAGGTAATGGACAAGCAAGGGTCAGGGCTGCAGCTACACTGGTGGTGTGGGAGACTGGCTTCACTGCTATATTCAAAACAAAGACTCAGCAACACTGAACACATGAGATCTAAGCTGTAATCGCCTGAACTTTATACCTGCAGGGGAGTCATGGGGATGGAATACGGGGAACACTGGTGTAGGGATACTGTTGTTACTGGTGGTGGGATTGGTGCTAAAAATGATATGTCTAAAACCCAGCTATCAGTAACTTTGTAAGTCACAGTTGTTGGTTTTTTTTTTTTTTTTTTGCTTTAGGTCCAAATGCTCAGAGGTTACTCTTGGCTTTTTAACTCAGCAATTACTCCTAGCGGTACTTGGGGTACCATATGGGATGCGGGGATCGAACCCGGGTCAGTCACATGCAAGGCAAACGCCCTACCCACTCTGCTATCGCTCCGCCCCACAGTTCTTTAAATGAAAATTTATAAAAGGAAAAAATTTATGAAAGGAAAAACATAGAAAAATATACAGGTGTCTTCAAAGAAACTCTACCACTCTAAGTTTTAGAGAGAAAAAACAGACTTCCTTTTTTGGCATAATTAAAAAAATACACATTTGGAATCTTAATATTGATGGGACAAATTTACCTTTTTAAAACTGTAGAAAAATTCTAAATACCTATTTGTGGAGAATAATCTAATAAGCTATTTTCTGAAAAAGATACTGATGACTCATGTTACTTCTCTAGTATCAATAAAGCAAAATCACTCGAAACATGCAGGATTGTCAAGCTTTTGGAATAAATCTACTTAAATATAAAACTTAGATCCAAATATCAATAGTATTACATAAATACACAAATATGCAGTATTATGTATTATATTACTAATATAATTATGTTATTATATATGTAACATATATAATACTGTTAGTTGTTTACATATAATATACATGAATGCATTAGAATATTAGAATTTGATTGTTTTTACAATATGATCAAGCCCAGTATTATAGTGCTCATTTCCAAATTAAAAGAAAAACCACTACAAAGAAACACAGACAAAAAACAAATGCAAAGGAAAGTTAAATGACTCATCCATAACAGAGCACTAAGACAGGCTTCCTTTGTCTATTCAGTTTGCTTTCAACTAAACTGTGCCAATGTCTTTCTTTTTTTAAATCAGCTTCTACCAGATATCACACTTGTAGAAATATATGCCACTAGAAAATTCTGCAGTTAGGATTTTTAATGGCAGTGTATCCATATAATCCATATCCTGTGTTGGTAATAAACAACAGGGACCAGAGCGATAGCACAGCTGGGAGGGCATTTGTCTTGCACGAGGCTGACGGGGTTCAATTCCCAGCATCCCATATGGTCCCCCTGCACCACTAGAAGTTATTTCTGAGTGCAGAGCCAGGAGTAACCCCTGAGCATTGCCAGGTATGACCCAAAAAAAAAAAAAAAAAAAAAAAAGATGTATCTCATGATGATCCTAATGAATGACGTGCCAAAAAGTACACAATGTGTAATTCCACTTACATAAAATTCTGAACATGATTTATTTGGAAAAACAAAACAACAGATTAGTGGTTACTTCATTAAAAACACACAATGTAGGAAGGGTGCAAGGGCAAAGTTAAAAGGAAGGTTGAGGAAATACTTAAGTGTCTGGAATATGTTCATTATTTTTATTACAGTGATGGCTTCTTTACATACACCTATATTAAAACTTATCAAATCCTGTCAATGGAACACATGCAACATTTATGTTAATTATAAGTCATACTTATAAGACTATGTCTCATATGCATTAATGTAAAAATGTAGTATTTGGGTTTTACTGCTTAAGCCTTTAAAAATAAAGTTATGCCAATTTATCATTGGTTCACAGTACAATTGTAATTTCAGGAATACAGCTTTATATCAGTGTACAAGCCTTAAAGTTCATACTGCAAAAACTCAAATGCCATTCACAGCATCAAATTAACCTTCTCTAGCCATTTCTTCATACTCACCAAATTTTTCTTTTTTTTGGCGTGCTCAGGGGTTATTCCTGGCTCTTTGCTCATGAATTACTCCTGGCAGTGCTCAAGGGATATGGAATGCCAGGGCTCGAACGGCGGTCAGCCATGTGCAAGGCAAACGCCCCACCAGCTATGCTATTGCTCTGGCCCCAACACTCACCAAATTTTATAGTTTAATATTTATTACTTTACATCCAATTTTGGGGGAAGGGTCAAACCCGGCAATGTGCAGGGGTTACTCCGGGCTCTGTACTCAGGAATTACTCCTGGTGGTACTCGAGGACCATATGGGATGCTGGAGATCAAACCCAGGCCAGCGCGTGCAAGTAACGCCCCTACCCGCTGTGTTAACACTCCAGCCCTCTGTTTCTTTTTTTCTTTTTCTTCCTGCCTTAGCTTTATTTAGTTTTTGCAAGTACTATTTTAGAATATCTTTTATAGATGAATTGATTCCCCCTTTTTTAAGGACCATTCCCAGTGGTACTTGGGAGCCAGTGGAGTCACTAAGGTGAAGGCTTGGTGTGGCATATGTGTTGGGGCAGGTGGTAAGATTAAGTTTAGGACCTGGAACACCAGAACTAGTACCCTTGCTGGTTGCCCTGAAATTTTCAAATAAAGATCTGTTTGAATGCTTGTGAAGCAGTAGGATGTTCACTGAGCATTGCTGAGTGTGTCCCAAAGAGAAAAAAATTAAAAAAAAGAAACAGAAATAAAAACCTGAAAAATAAGCTAAATGTCTGATACTAGATAGGACATAATCAAGTTATAGTTGGGAGTAAATCAGCATTTGAAGAGTCAACAAACACAGCTTTGATTACTCAGTAATAGCTATTTTGAAAAGA